>PIJE02000928.1:108481-114247 GCA_002895965.2 Coryphaenoides rupestris | reverse complement strand
AGAGAGGAGAGAGAGAGAGAGAGAGTGAGCGAGCAACACACACACACACATTATAAGGTAAGGTCACCTCACTGTGGTTAACTTGGTGTGTGAGTGTGTGTGTGTGTGTGTGTGTCTGTGTGTGTGTGTGTGTGTGTGTGTGCTCTCCAGATGACAAGCGCACGGCTCCCACATGTGTTCACCACCACCACCAGCACCACCGACGACGATGAAGCTGAGCTCAGCAAACCGTCCAGAAAACGCCCCCCCCCCCCAAAACACACTCACATCCCCCGCCCACCCCCAAACTCTTTTAATAAATCACAAAACTGCGTAAAAAAAAACCTCGACCGGGCCTCGAGAGCGAACGGTATGACGGCACGTTCCATGAAACACCGTACACACACACACACACACAATGGGCACACACACACACACACACACACACACACACACACACACACACACACAGGTGCGCCGTCTGGCGACATCTGTGCCGAGCAATAAACACTTTTTAGAGAAAAAAGATTAAACAAGTGTCAACAGGTAGTAATTAATAAGCGGGCTGCTGGGCGCGTGGGGGGTGGGGGGGGGCTGATGGCGGAGGGTCTGCGGTCCGTAGCCAGAGATAAAGCACGGCGGCACAGAAGCCCGGGCATATGGCGGCAACGGCGCCGCGCGCTCTCTACGGGCGACGTGACAGCCGCCCACGCCAGTCGCCGCCACGGGACACCCCCCTCGCCTCCCGGGACAGCGGCTGGTGAGGCCGGCTGCTGCTGCTGCTGCTGCTGCTGTCCCGTCCCGGAGATGGCCTGGCCAAGGCGACAAAAGCACTATGTGTGTGTGTGTGGGTGTGTGGGTGCGTCTGGCGGGGGGTTAAGGTGAAGAGGGAAGAGTGTGTGTGAACGCGTGTGGGAGTGTGTGTGAATGCGTGTGGAGCCGATACCGAGACATCGGTCCCGAGCGAGTCGTATTTAGGTTCAATGGTTTATCTGAGAGTCTCTGGGATAAAAAACATAATGGATTCAGATCAAAAACAGATTGAGTTCAGCCAATAACCCCCACCACCGAACAGAAATGCAGAATCCCGTTTCAGGCTATGATGATCGCTGTGGTGGTGATATTAATCTTTAATCTGGTATGGATTAGATGTTATCTCTGTGTTATGGACTCACACGACCGCAGCCTCCCATTTGACCCCACTGTAGAGTTCAGGAGAGGTCAGGTATGCATATGATGTGTAGCGATAGTGTGTGTGCATGCATGTGTTAGTTTGCACAAGACCCGGATACGAGCACACACGTGCACGCACACGCACACACACACACACACACACACACACACACATACACACACGCACAGGGCCTCCTGCCATGGAGGGAATTTGTCATAGAGAGGGAATGAGCTACTGCAGGAACACCCGTCCTCTAAAATCCAAGTAATGGCTCCCATATGCCACTCAGGGCCCCACCAACCACCACCAGAGGATTAATGGCAGCCCGGGGACAAGGGGCCTCGCAGGCCCCATGTTCAAGGGCTGTGACGCTCAATAAAAACAGGGTGATTATTTTGAGACGGCCGAATATCAAAAGACGGATGTGCTGCGCTAGCAACTTTGTTTATTAAAAAAAAAATTATAATAAAAAAATAAAACGTGGAAAAAAACAAAACAAAAAAGGACCAAAAAAAAACACACCACCAAACCTGTACACGGGCACGCTCGAGAAAAACCCTCGGCCAATCGGAGAGGAGAAAGAGAGAGAGAGAGAGAGAGAGAGAAAGAGAGAAAGAGAGAGAGAGAGAGAGAGAGAGAGAGAGGGAAGAAATTACGAGGTTGTCTGGAAGATCATGCTCTGATGTAAAACAGGATGGCTTTAACAACTCGACCAGAAGCATGTTGAGCAAGAGGGTGCCTTTCGCTCCACTGCTATAAGTCAACCCCCCCACCCCACCGCACCCCACCACACCCCACCATACCCAACCGCACCACCCTACCCCACCCTACCCAACCCCACCCTACCCAACCCCACCCTACCCAACCCCACTCCCATGCACGAGCGGAGGGCGGAGGGGGGAGGGGGGGTGGCGATTAAACTGCAAAACATCCCAGAGAGCCGCGAGACAGATTTACCGCGCGTTGTTGGGGGGGCATCGATCAAAATTGAGTTGAATAATGTCAACGGCGCGAGAATGAAGAGGCGAGCGGCGAAAGTTGTTATTTAGGGAAAAGTGACGGACGGCCACGCGTTTTCCCAAAGTAAAGTGCCCCGGCATCCGCTCACGTTCTGGGTTCTCCGGCCGGCAACACAACGCGCAGCGCTCTGCAGCTCGGTGCTAATTGACGAATAGCACGACGGCTGAAGTGAAAACAGCGGCAGGTACTTGAGGGTATTGACTTAAGAGGGTAGGATAACGCAGTGGACTAAAACGATACGCAGGGGTTCCCACACCTTCTCAAACATCAAATTCAAGGACTTTTCAAGGACTTTCCAGGACCCAACACGGCATAGTTTGAGACACGGATCAACGTTCACATTGCTGAGAACACTGAGAATGGTTATAATGAGAACTAGCAGGCTTTACAGAAGATCAGAGACCACAATTGAAAAGAGAGAGAGGGTTGAATGTGTGAACACTTCTCAATTGTGCTGTAGCCTATTTACTAATGTTAAGTAAAAATAAATATCTCTAGAAATATCAAACACTCTAATATAATAACACACACACACACACACACACACACACACACACACACACACACACACACACACACACGCTCCAGCGCTGGATCACCACCAGCAGCAGGGCAACATCCCTCAGCTGGCCGCGGGGTCGCTGCACGGCGCGTGTGTTTGATGCCGGGGGAATTCGAAATTGTGTTCCTCATGGCGGATGAGGACAATCTGAGGTTAATTCTGCGCGATTTCGAGCTCTGCTGCTCATTGTGTCGCCAAATGTATCCCAGTTTGAACGGATTTTCCCTCCGTTTCTATGTATGCCTTCATCTTTTGTTTCCCATTGTTTAAAGAAAAATGTCCGGCCGTATGTTGTGCACATCTGTCCTCATAATGCGGGAACATTGTTTTTTTGTCAGATAGTTTCGACAACAGAATCCAATAAGACAACGTCTTTGACCCCTGCTCCTCTCTCTCTCCCCCTCCCTGTGTGTCTCTCTCTGTCCCTCTCTCTCTCCCTGTGTGTGTCTCTCTCTGTCCCTCTCTCTCTCCCTCTCCCTGTGTGTGTGTCTCTCTGTCCCTCTCTCTCTCCCTCTCCCTGTGTGTGTGTCTCTCTGTCCCTCTCTCTCTCCTCTCCCTGTGTGTGTGTCTCTCTGTCCCTCTCTCTCTCCATCTCCCTGTGTGTGTCTCTCTCTGTCCCTCTCTCTCTCCATCTCCCTGTGTGTGTCTCTCTCTGTCCCTCTCTCTCTCTATCTCTCTGTGTGTCTCTCTCCCTGTCTGTCTCTCTGTCCCTCTCTCTCCCTCTCCCTGTGTGTCTCTCTCCCTGTGTGTGTCTCTCTGTCCCTCTCTCTCTCTATCGCTCTGTGTGTCTCTCTCCCTGTGTGTGTCTCTCTGTCCCTCTCTCTCCCTCTCCCTGTGTGTCTCTCTCCCTGTGTGTCCCTCTCTGTCTCTCTCTCTCCCTCTTCCTGTGTGTCTCTCTCCCTGTGTGTGTCTCTCTGTCCCTCTCTCTCTCTATCGCTCTGTGTGTCTCTCTCCCTGTGTGTGTCTCTCTGTCCCTCTCTCTCCCTCTCCCTGTGTGTCTCTCTCCCTGTGTGTGTCTCTCCCTGTGTGTGTGTGTGTGTCTCTGCCCGCTGTGGGGGGCTGTAATGGCGTGTCATGTTTTTAATTGCAGAAATACATCCTGCCCCTGGTGGCGGCCCGGCGTGAGGACAAGCAGCATCTGCAGCGCGTGGAGAGCAGCGTGGCGGCCATGAGTGGCACGCTGACACAGACAGGTGAAGATTAATATCTCCATCGGCTTTCCTCCTCCCTCCTTAACATTTTCCTTCATTTGTCTGTCGCCCAAATCGAGGGTGGGTGGGGGTGGGGGGTGCTGTGTGGGTGGGGTGAGGAGGCAGGGGGTGCTGGGGGGGTGGGTACCCGGTGCGGTGTTTTTTAACAAATGAGGCCCCGCTGTCATTTCGCTTTAATTTGAAATTGCTTGTTTACTGTCAGGCTCGGGCTCAATTAATTACGTTTCGCTGAAAAGCTCTTAACCTCAGAATATTAATGAGGGGTAGGGAAATGACAACTTTTCTCAACCCTCCCCACCCCCTCCTCCCACCCATCATCCATCCCTCTTTCACTGCACCCACACCGAGACCCCCCCCCCCCCCCTTCTGCCACCACCACCCGTGACAAACACCACCAGTGTCGCCCGCCGCCGTCACCCACTCCCTTCCCCCCCCCCCCCCCCCCCCGGTGGCGAGAAAGTTCATTTTAATTTTGCAGCGGTGCAGGCACATGTGTGTGTGTGTGTGTGTGTGTCTGTGTATCTGTGTGTGTATCTCTGTGTGTGTGTGTGTGTGTGTGAGTGTCTGTGCTCGGCGGTGGGTCCCGCTGTGATTAAGTGCGTGCTGACAGGTGTGGCTCCCGTGTCGGACAGGTGAGGAATCTCAACCTGGCTGTCAGACGCAGGAGGGGGAGGACGAGGGGGAGGACGAGGGGGGGGTGGGGGGAGGAGGGGGGTTGAAAGGATGGAGAGAAATGAGGGAGGGGAGGAAAGAAGGGGAGAGAGATGCATTCCCTGGTCCTTGTGTAATTAAGCACGCTGGGAGTAGTGAACCAGGCACCCAGGGGCTCAAGGCCCACAGTTTGGACTTTGTTTGGTGACTTGCCTCAACTTCCGTTGGCCGGCAGTTGGGAGATTATGAAGACACATACACAGTGAATGAAGGCAGTGGCCTATGGGACAAAAAAACAAATATATATATCTATAGATGTCTTTCTGAACCTTTTATTATACACTATTGTGGTCGTTTGTAATAGCGGCTAAACAAATTACCTGTATTTCTATTCTATTTACATTCCTATTCAATTTCCAAACCCCCTGCCACATCTTTCCTCAAAACTAGACTTTGCATTTTCTCATTCCTGCCGTTCAAAGTGAGTCCGCCACATCATGTGACCAGTATGGATAAAACCTCTTTAAACAAAAGAAAAACACAACGAAAAACAACGGGCCCGTCTCCAATTGAGGCAAATTTCTTCTGTTTCATTTTTGTGCCGTCCCTGGCACGAAACTGCATGTGTGTGGGTGTGTCTGTGTCTGTGTCTGTGTGTCTGTGTGTGTGTGTGTGTGACAGGAGAGATGAAAATAATAGCGCTATCTCTTTCGCTCATCACAGCGCTGCCATTGTCTCCCACGGAGGGGCGAGGTTGCGGCGGAGGCGGTGTTCGCGATGCCGTGCCGTGAGGGCCCGCACACGCAATCTGATTAACAAATCCCATCTCTTTTTATGGTCATTTTTGGCCCAACTATGCAAACGCATTTCCTCCGGCAGCCTAACCACCGGCTCGTCCCTGTTCTCCTTTTGAAGTGCTGCCAACAACACAGCCCTATTCACACCCCCCCCCCCTCTCCCAGTGTCCTGTGTGGAGCGAGGGAGAAAGGAGAGGAGAGAGAGAGAGAGAGGACTTTTCTTTTAATGCTCTCTGCTCCAGCCAGTGTAAGGAACTAATTTGCTGTGACTGCAGTCGCCAAAGCTGCTATTGTAGTTAATGACGGTTGTAGTTAACAGTTGGGATGAGGGGGTTGCAATTACACCAAGGGCTTTCTCTCTCTCTCTTCTCT
>PIJE02000928.1:73481-103481 GCA_002895965.2 Coryphaenoides rupestris | reverse complement strand
CTTGGATTTTAGAGGACGGGTGTTCCTGCAGTAGCTCATTCCCTCTCTATGACAAATTCCCTCCATGGCAGGAGGCCCTGTGCGTGTGTGTGTGTGTGTGTGTGTGTGTGTGTGTGTGTGTGTGTGTGTGTGCGTGTGCGTGTGCGTGCTCGTATCCGGGTCTTGTGCAAACTAACACATGCATGCACACACACTATCGCTACACATCATATGCATACCTGACCTCTCCTGAACTCTACAGTGGGGTCAAATGGGAGGCTGCGGTCGTGTGAGTCCATAACACAGAGATAACATCTAATCCATACCAGATTAAAGATTAATATCACCACCACAGCAATCATCATAGCCTGAAACGGGATTCTGCATTTCTGTTGGGGGGGGGGGGCTCTCGGTGGTGGTGGTGGGGGGGGGGGGGGTTATTGGCTGAACTCAATCTGTTTTTGATCTGAATCCATTATGTTTTTTATCCAGAGACTCTGAGATAAACCATTGAACCTAAATACGACTCGCTCGGGACCGATGTCTCGGTATCGGCTCCACACGCGTTCACACACACACTCCCACACGCGTTCACACACACTCTTCCCTCTTCACCTTAACCCCCCGCCAGACGCACCCACCCACACACACACACACATAGTGCCTTCGTCGCCTTGGCCAGGCCATCTCCGGGACGGGACAGCAGCAGCAGCAGCAGCAGCAGCAGCAGCAGCAGCAGCCGGCCTCACCAGCCGCTGTCCCGGGAGGCGAGGGGGGTGTCCCGCGGCGGCGACTGGCGTGGGCGGCTGTCACGTCGCCCGTAGAGAGCGCGCGGCGCCGTTGCCGCCATATGCCCGGGCTTCTGTGCCGCCGTGCTTTATCTCTGGCTACGGACCGCAGACCCTCCGCCGCCAGCCCCCCCCCCCCCCCCCCTACCCCCCCACGCGCCCAGCAGCCCGCTTATTAATTACTACCTGTTGACACTTGTTTAATCTTTTTTCTCTAAAAAGTGTTTATTGCTCGGCACAGATGTCGCCAGACGGCGCACCTGTGTGTGTGTGTGGTGTGCGTTTGGTGTGTGTGTGTGTGTGTGTGCCCATTTGATGGATGTGTGCGCTCGTGTGTGCATTGTACGGTGAGGTTTCATCGGAACGTGCCGTCATACCGTTTCGTTCTCGAGGCCCGGTCGAGGGTTTTTTTTTTTTTAACGCAGTTTTGTGATTTATTAAAAGAGTTTGGGGGTGGGCGGGGGATGTGAGTGTGTTTTGTGGGGGGGGGGGGGGGCGTTTTCTGGACGGTTTGCTGAGCTCAGCTTCATTGTCGTCGTCGGTGGTGCTGGTGGTGGTGGTGAACACATGTGGGAGCCGTGCGCTTGTCATCTGGAGAGCACACACACACACACACACACACACACACCACACACACACACACCACACACACACACACACACACACACACACACACACACGCTCCAGCGCTGGATCACCACCAGCAGCAGGGCAACATCCCTCAGCTGGCCGCGGGGTCGCTGCACGGCGCGTGTGTTTGATGCCGGGGGAATTCGAATTGTGTTCATCATGGCGGATGAGGACAATCTGAGGTTATTCTGGCCGATTTCGAGTTCTGCGTGGCTCGATGATGTGTCGACACAAATGTATCCATTTTGAACGGATTTATCGCCTCCGTTTGCTACTGTTTGCCTTCATCTTTTTTGTTTCCCGATTGTTAAAGAAAAATGTCCGGTCGTATGTTGTCGCACATCGTGGTCTCATGAATGCGGGGACATTGTTTTTTTTGTCAAATAGTTTCGACAACAGAGATCCGAATAAGAGCGACGTCTTTGACCTGGCTCCTCTCTCTCCGCCCCTCCCTGTGATGTTCTCCTCTCCTGTCCCTCTCGTCTCCATCTCCCGTGTGTGTGGTCTCTCGTCTGTCCCTCATCTCTCTGCCATCTCAGCCGTGTGTGTAGCTCTCGTCCTCTCTCCTCTCCCTCATGCCTGTGTGTGTCTCTCGTCTGCTGGTGACGCCTCTCTCTCTCCATCTCTCCCTGTGTGTGGTGTCTCTCCTGTCCCTCTCTCTGCTCTCCATCTCCCTGTGTGTGTGTGTCTCTCTCTGTCCTCTCTCTCTCTCCAATCCTCTCTCTGTGTGTCTCTCTCTGTCCCTCTCTCTCTCTATCTCTCTGTGTGTCTCTCTCCCTGTGTGTGTCTCTCTGTCCCTCTCTCTCTCTATCCCTCTGTGTGTCTCTCTCCCTGTGTGTGTCTCTCTGTCCCTCTCTCTCCCTCTCCCTGTGTGTCTCTCTCCCTGTGTGTGTCTCTCTCCCTGTGTGTGTGTGTGTGTGTGTGTGTGTGTGTGTGTGTGTCTCTGCCCGCTGTGGGGGGCTGTAATGGCGTGTCATGTTTTTAATTGCAGAAATACATCCTGCCCCTGGTGGCGGCCCGGCGTGAGGACAAGCAGCATCTGCAGCGCGTGGAGAGCAGCGTGGCGGCCATGAGTGGCACGCTGACACAGACAGGTGAAGATTAATATCTCCATCGGCTTTCCTCCTCCCTCCTTAACATTTTCCTTCATTTGTCTGTCGCCCAAATCGAGGGTGGGTGGGGGTGGGGGGTGCTGTGTGGGTGGGGTGAGGAGGCAGGGGGTGCTGGGGGGGTGGGTACCCGGTGCGGTGTTTTTTAACAAATGAGGCCCCGCTGTCATTTCGCTTTAATTTGAAATTGCTTGTTTACTGTCAGGCTCGGGCTCAATTAATTACGTTTCGCTGAAAAGCTCTTAACCTCAGAATATTAATGAGGGGTAGGGAAATGACAACTTTTCTCAACCCTCCCCACCCCCTCCTCCCACCCATCATCCATCCCTCTTTCACTGCACCCACACCGAGACCCCCCCCCACCCCCTTCTGCCACCACCACCCGTGACAAACACCACCAGTGTCGCCCGCCGCCGTCACCCACTCCCTCCCCCCCCCCCCCCCCCACCCCCCCCCTCTCTCCAGAGCCATTGAGTTCATCTTTGTCTGTGTGTGTGTGTGTGTGCGTGTGTGTGTGTGTGTGTGTGTGTGTGGTGTGTGTGTGTGTATCTGTGTGTGTGTATCTGTGTGTGTATGTGTGTGTGTGTGTGTGTGTGAGTGTCTGTGCTCGGCGGTGGGTCCCGCTGTGATTAAGTGCGTGCTGACAGGTGTGGCTCCCGTGTCGGACAGGTGAGGAATCTCAACCTGGCTGTCAGACGCAGGAGGGGGAGGACGAGGGGGAGGACGAGGGGGGGGTGGGGGGAGGAGGGGGGGTTGAAAGGATGGAGAGAAATGAGGGAGGGGAGGAAAGAAGGGGAGAGAGATGCATTCCCTGGTCCTTGTGTAATTAAGCACGCTGGGAGTAGTGAACCAGGCACCCAGGGGCTCAAGGCCCACAGTTTGGACTTTGTTTGGTGACTTGCCTCAACTTCCGTTGGCCGGCAGTTGGGAGATTATGAAGACACATACACAGTGAATGAAGGCAGTGGCCTATGGGACAAAAAAACAAATATATATATCTATAGATGTCTTTCTGAACCTTTTATTATACACTATTCTGGTCGTTTGTAATAGCGGCTAAACAAATTACCTGTATTTCTATTCTATTTACATTCCTATTCAATTTCCAAACCCCCTGCCACAGCTTTCCTCAAAACTAGACTTTGCATTTTCTCATTCCTGCCGTTCAAAGTGAGTCCGCCACATCATGTGACCAGTATGGATAAAACCTCTTTAAACAAAAGAAAAACACAACGAAAAACAACGGGCCCGTCTCCAATTGAGGCAAATTTCTTCTGTTTCATTTTTGTGCCGTCCCTGGCACGAAACTGCATGTGTGTGGGTGTGTCTGTGTCTGTGTGTGTGTGTGTCTGTGTCTGTGTCTGTGTGTGTGTGTGTGTGTGTGTGTGTGACAGGAGAGATGAAAATAATAGCGCTATCTCTTTCGCTCATCACAGCGCTGCCATTGTCTCCCACGGAGGGGCGAGGTCGCGGCGGAGGCGGTGTTCGCGATGGCGTGCCGTGAGGGCCCGCACACGCAATCTGATTAACAAATCCCATCTCTTTTTATGGTCATTTTTGGCCCAACTATGCAAACGCATTTCCTCCGGCAGCCTAACCACCGGCTCGTCCCTGTTCTCCTTTTGAAGTGCTGCCAACAACACAGCCCTATTCACACCCCCCCCCCCCTCTCCAGTGTCCTGTGTGGAGCGAGGGAGAAAGGAGAGGAGAGAGAGAGAGAGAGGACTTTTCTTTTAATGCTCTCTGCTCCAGCCAGTGTAAGGAACTAATTTGCTGTGACTGCAGTCGCCAAAGCTGCTATTGTAGTTAATGACGGTTGTAGTTAACAGTTGGGATGAGGGGGTTGCAATTACACCAAGGGCTTTCTCTCTCTCTCTCTCTCTCTCTCTCTCTCTCTCTCTCTCTCTCTCTCTCTCTCTCTCTCTCCATACTGAGTAATGGCCGCCGTCTGCCTGGCCGCTGCCAATTGCTTCCTTGAACCCCCTTTTGTTAAAGTTCATGTACTCCTCTAGTGCCGCTGCCGCGCGCAATGGACTGATCTGTCCTTTTGAATGCAGGAGACTGCATTAGTCTCTCTCTCTCTCTCTCTCTCCCCCCCCCCCTCCGCCGTGGTCCTCCCACCACCAAAAACCATGGGCCTTGGCTCCCATTATGACGACCCCCCCCCAACAACTTCACACAGACAATTAATGAATGGATGTTGGAAGCACTTCAGCGGCTGTAATGGAGTCGCGCGGCGGCGGCGGCAGTGGCCGGCCACTCTCTAGCCAGCCGGAGCCATATTGGTGTCCAGCTGGCCATTAAAAGGCAGCGCGCGGCCCGGACATATGTAGCGTACATTATACTGGGGGGGGGCTTTGCTGAATAATTTACTGAATACACAATGGCTCCTCCACGCATGCTGCAAATCTGCAGGCTACCACTCCTCTTCTCTTCCTCCTCGCAGCGTTTCCGATCTCCGATTATCTCTCGTTTTCGCGAGCGAAACACACACGCCCACACACACACACGCGTGCACACACACACACACACACACACACATGTGCACACACACACACACAGCTACAAAGTCTGGGTGTGATTCATGCCTGGCCAACATCATGGAGCTGGCATCATATCTGTGATAGTCGTGGTTTGTCGGGCTTCTCGGCGCAGCAGCAGCAGGGGGTGCAGGCCAACAGACTTCTAATGACTTGTTGTTGTTGTTGTTGTTCCTCGTTGGCCCGAGTGCGGGGCTGTGAGGGACACCCAGGTGTTGCCCTCGCCCAATTGACATCAAGTCCTCAATTTTTAAAACGTATTCCCCTCGCTCCCCTCCTCCTCGCCTCGATCGTACGCCACACCTCAAACTTTAACCGCCGCCCGCAGGCCCCCGGTGTGTGTCCAAAACGGTTCGGTTTGAAACCCCTTTTAGGAAAAAGTACGAGCAACGCCGGTCGGCTGGCAGGAATGGAGCCTCACATCTGGAAACGCTGAGCTGTGGCGAGGTAGAAGCGGCCATTAAGACTAATGGGGAGCCGTGATGGTGTCTGGCGTGCACACCCTGCCACTAACACCTTTTTAAACACGGGGGCCCGCCGTCCTCGCCTCTTTAAGCCTCCCCTCACAAATCTAAACGTCGCTTTCGACCGACGTTCAGCCACAGAGCTCATGAGCGACTTTTACATTTTATTTATTCATCTATTTTCTTTCTTTCGGTTGTTATTTTGGTCAGAGCGGTGATCCGGGGCCCTCGGATTTTGCATCACTGAGAAGATCAAACAATTGGACGGCGCGCCCATATTGATATAGTCCCCACCCACTTAAACACAGGTGTAGCCACCAGGTCCTGCCGCCTTTTGAAAGAAGATCAAATAATATCTCCATGGGATTTTTTCCCTTCTTTTTTTTCTCCGTTAAAAGAAATTCTCTCTCTCTCTCTCGCCTGTCTCTCTCACCAATTCTATCTCTACCTGTCTTTCTCCACGTCTCTCTCTCCCGTCTCTCTCGCTCTCAGACTCATCTCTATTGTCTCTCGTTCTTGTCTCTCTCTTTCTCTCTTCTGTCTCTCCCTCTCTATCCCGTTTCTCTCTGTCTCTCTCGGTCTCTTCCTCTCTCTCCCATCTCTTCCTCTCTCCCCTGTTTCTCTCTGTCTCTCTCTGTCTCTCCCTCTCAGTCTCTCCCTCTCTCTCCCCCTTCTCGCTTCTCTCTCTGTCTCCCCCACCTCTCTCTCTCGTCTGTCTCTGTAAGCCGGGACCTCTGCTATCGTCGGGCCGCGGGGCTAATGTTTGGCCCCGTCCGCATCCTGTCCGCTAGTAGCCGGCGCAGGGCTTTTAACCGTTGGGGCCGCCAGAGAAGCCCGCCACAATATCTGTTGATGTTAATCCCATTAGGCTTGATTTAACACTTTACACGCCCGTGATTTATATGAATGTTTATTGGTTTTCTGTAATACAATCAGCTCAGGGAAACTTAATGCATTGTTTGGTAATACACGCATGACTGCAAGCCGGGTGGGGGTGGGGGGCACGGGGTGGGTGGGTGGGTGGATGGGCGGGCAACAAAACGCGTGTGCGGTGTTATTTGAAATCATACACCCCCCCCCCCCCCCTCTCTCTCTCTCTTCCAGCACCCAACACTTGAACTAATTCAATCTTCAAAGCCATTGGAAAAAGAGGGATATTTATTGGGATTAGGGGGACGAGGTGTCTGGCAGCCTACACCCCCCCCCCCCCCCCACCACCGACCAGAGAGAGATGGAGCCTCAGGTTCTGCTTTTTCCACCTTTGTTGTCTTGTGGTCTGAGGACTGGAGGCGCATTAGAAGCCCCCGCCAGCATCTGGGCGGATCACACAGCTGGGTTCAGACGCTCGGGGAGGGAACCTCTCTCAGCAGCAGCGCCACCTCCATCCACCTCCACCTCCACCTCCACCTTGTTCCTTCACACAGGGAGGGCCCTGAGTGAAGGTGGGAGCTGGTGGGGTTGGTGGTGTATTATTATCAGTTCCCCCCGCCCCCCCCCCCCCCCCCCCCCCACCCCTAGTCCACTGGTAATTGCAGCAGGATCTGGGAACAAAGGGAATTGTTCTCTCTTATTGTGGATAATATTTCAGTATTTTGTCAGTTTAGAACACTTAGAACAGCTGTCAAAGGCAGTGGTTTATGTACCTCCACATTCTGTGTGTGTCTGTGTGTGCATGTTTGTGTATGTGTGTGTGCGTGTGTGTGTGTGTGTGTGTGTGTGCGTGTGTGCGTGTGTGTGTGTGTGTGTGTGTTCACAGTGGGTGAGCTCCAGCGAAGCCTGGCCTCGGTCCAGGATCTCCTAGTCCAGCAGCAGCAGAAGATCCAGGAGCTGTCCCAGGGGCTCACGGTGGCCGGGGTAAGCCCTCTCTGAGCCACACACACACGCACACACGCACACACACCACACACACACACACACACACACACACACGCACACACGCACACACACCACAGTGCACCGCGCCAACAAGCCAGCCCATAATAAGCCCCGTCTTCTGCTCACCATTGTCAACGCACCAGCGAGGGCACCTGAAGGTAGGGAGCGCCGGTTTTTGCGACTTGTTACGTTGGTTGGTTTGGAGAACCTGTTTGAGAACACGGAAGTGACACACACAATGAGCGAGGAGGAAAGAATGAGTGTGGTTTATTTAGAATTTTTATCAAATAAACTGGTTTATTTTTTCTGCCGAATTTGTGATTAGTTTGTGTTGAGTCACCCACTTATGAATCACGCTTCAGTGGAAATGGCAGACTTCTATCGTATATACGTAAGCACTTTCCCGCAAATCGCAAAATACGTTTCTTCTGGTGGCAAAAAAAAGCTCCCAATTGTAATGTGTGTGTGTGTGTGTGTGGTTTTATAAACGGCCTTATGATTCACAACCACCACCCCCCCCCTCCCCCGAACCAAAGCAGAGAGAGGGCGATGGTCTGCAGTGTTTTATGTCCACAGCTTGTTCAGCACATGGGTGTTCCTCCGTCACATCTGGGGAGCACAAGGGGGGGGGGACACATCTGCTCTGGCTCCAACAAAGAAGACAATCTCTCTCTCTCTCTCTCCCTCTCTCTCTTTCTGTCTGTCTCTGTCTCTCTCTCTCTCTCTCTCGCGCTCTGCTGGATGAGATTCATCCAAAAAAAATGGTGTCGATTCATCCCAGGTTTTTGTGGCACTCCAAGCCCTTCCCATCCGGCGTGTTTCCTCCAAATGGAGGTTGTGGGGGCGTGTGGGGGGCGTATGGGGGTTGTGGGGGGGTGGGTGGGTGGACGATCAGCTGAGCGGCACACACACACACACACACACACACACACACACACACACGTGAGCCGTGCCCTTAATCGAACCCCGCGCTGACTGGAAATAGACTCCTTTCTTGGCCTCCGTCTGGCCGGCCCACTTTAAAAACGGCGAGCATCCGCTGAGGTAAGTGCCAGAAGGACTGCATATTTCTGGACTGCATATTTGTTTTATTTATTTATTTAGTTCCTCGTCCGTCGTCCCTTAAACAAATGAAGTGAATTCGAGAAGACATATTGGGGACTGCTTCATTTGCCCTGAGTGCCCCGTCGTGGACCGTCTACTGTATAAAAAGTGTATTTCACATCAAAACACCCGTTAAACCAAATCATAAACCCGGCTTCATTATGGCGATATGAAATATTTCCCCCCCGCCAAATAATAAAATAAATAATATAAAAAATCTAAATAAAATAATAAAATTTTATATATATATATATATACAGTATATTAAATAATATATAATCAAATAAAATATATAAAAAAAAACATATATACAATAATATGATGTAAAATATAACAGAATAATATACAAATATAATAAAAAAAATAAAAATGGCGGGAGGCCCCTGGTTGACTTTGGTCAGTCGGAGGAAATGAAGGGAAATTGTTTTGCGCCCCCCCCCCCCCCCAGGAGCACATGTTGAGCGGCCAGCGTGCTGCAACTTGATCATTCACCGATGTCGGCTAACTGGTTTATATATATATTTTTCTCCCCCCCCCCCACCCCCACCCCCAGCTCAAATCCCCGCGCCGTGTCGGTCAATCACACCTCTCACACGGAGGAAATGTGTGTTTAACCTCAAACACAGAGAGGGACTTCTGTTTCCTCCTCCGCTCAGCACCTGGAACACATCTCTGCTCTCAGAGTCCCGGAAGCTCACCCCCACCCTCCCCTCCACTCCCCCCAACCCTGCACCCCCCACCACCCCAAACTCCTGGGATGTAGCGCGGAGAAAATTAAGAATGACCTGCACATACACACACACACACACACACACACACACACACACAGGGATATTACCGAACAGCTTCCTGGAAACAATCCGACGATTTTCTTCGGGTTTTCCTGCCCTTTTTTCCTGCCTGGGTGTAATTGTTGGAGCGCATTAGCGTATCAGCGGCTACTGTTGAGCGGCGGTGTGGAGGTGTTGAGGGGTGGAGGGTGGAGGAGGAGGAGGAGGAGGAGGAGGAGGCCTGTAGGGCTGATTCCTCCCCAGCGCCGGGCCCCTCTCTCTCCTTCCAGGGCCCCATTATCATTACAAATCAGCCAGTTAACTGTGTTTGCCCCGGCCATCCGCACAACACACACACACACACACTGCCAGCTCTCTCTTTATTAGTGGATGCACATAGAAGATTACAGAAAAAAACACAGACGGTGGTGTGTGTGTGTGTGTGTGTGTGTGTGTGTGTGTGTGTGTGTGTGTGTGTGTGTGTGTGTGTGTGTGTGTGTGTGTGTGTGTGTGTGTGTGTGTGTGTGTGTGTGTGTGTGTGTGGGGGGGCGATGGGGAGAAAACAAAACGCCTGTTAAGACAAACTGCCGGTGGGAAAAGAGCATAAATAAAGTGTAAAAATCAATTGCACTGAACCAGTGTTTCCACTTAAAAACGCTCCTCTGGGGTGTGTGTGCATGTGTGTGTCTTTGTGTGTGTGTGTGTGTGTGTGTGTCTGTGTGTGTGTGTGTGTGTGTGTGTGTCTGTGGGAGGAGGGGGGGGTTCCTTTTGAAACTAATTTTATCATAAATATACATGTGTTACACAAGAAGGAAAGGAAAGAAGAAAAAAAAAAAAGTGTGTCTGCCGGCAGAGTAAACTGTGAATTAATTTGCCTTCCAACACTCCGAAACAAGGCTAGTTAAAGATCTTATCTCACCGCTAATGGTCCGTAGGCATTCCTCTTCATTTGCCGCCGTCCTTGGCTGCCGCTAAAGCTGACATTATTTGCTCTCGTGTGTGTGCGTGTGTGTAATAGATATATCTAATGTAGATACACATGTATTTTCACTGGAAGCACTTAGTTAGGCTGCTTAATACCCCCCTCCCCCCCCATACACACACACACACACACACACCACACACCACACACACACACACACACACACACACACACACACACACACACACACACACACACACACACACACACACACACACACACACACACACACACACACACACACCCGCCACGGCCAAACTAAAGATGCATTGGCTACACACTGGCCGGCACGCTTGCCAGTGTGTAGCGTGCTTTCTGGTGTTTGGAAGGCGATCTGGATCGAAGATCCGGAGTTCATTTCCCCTTTTTTTTCTCCTTTGTTTGTTATATTGTTACATCACCGCAAGAAGATAGTCAAATCAGTGTGTGTGTGTGTGTGTGTGTGAAAAATATGAAAATCTCCAGACCCTTAATGTGCAAACACCAGCATCACCAGCAGCCTGTCCAAGGCCTTGTGGACAGCTCGCCCTAAAGAATAACACTTAAAAGACAACACACTGGGTGGAATGTATTTTTTTTGTTTTTAAACACGTTATACTGTCTTTTTCCCTCCAACACTTATCGTCAGTCGTTAATCTTATGCTTTGACAAAGACCGGGGGGTGACGTCTGTGTCAGGTCCTCCCTATCCCTCTTACGCATCTCATGTAGAACAGTAGAACCCGGTGTCCTCTGCCTGTAGTTCAGTGCTTATCATCGCTGGTAAAAATGTAGACACATTTTTTTTTAAATGAGAAGGGGGAGGAGGGGGGGGCAGGGCGGTGCAAGCCGTGTTCCAGCCGTGGAGGCCTCGGGATTAGTGTGCTGCTAATGAGGCGTGCGTAGCGTTACGTCGGGCCTACTCTGTGCCTGCCATGCACACCACCACCACCATCCACCACCATCCACCTCTACCTCCACCAGCACCACCACCCACCACCACCACCACCATCATCCACCACCACCACCATCATCCACCAGCACCACCATCATCCACCACCACCATCCACCTCTACCTCCACCATCCACCACCACCATCAACCACCTGCACCACCATCCACCACCACCATCCACCACCACCACCATCCACCACCACCATCATCCACCACCACCCACCACCACCACCACCACCACCACCGTCATGCGGATCCTAATCAGCCTGGGGTATGAGCCGATAAGGAGCCCAATGCCTCCGCCCGTCTCTCCTCCCTGTCCTCCCTCTCCTCCCTCTCCTCCCTCTCTCCACGTCTCCCTCTCCTTCCCCTCCCTCCGCTTTAAATGAGTCTGATCCCTTTCAGATGTGATTCAATTAATTTCTCTTAGATTTAATTACGAGGGAAAAAGAGTCAAAGTTATCCCTCTCCCCTCGATGGGGGGGCCCTGCCGCTTCCTAACAAGCCGCCTCCGGTGAGTCGGCACGTCTTAATTACAGCTTCTTCTTCTTTTTTTTTACTTTTTGTTTTATCGTGCGCGCCGCACACCCCCACCTCCCTCTCCCCCCTCCCCCCACCCCGATATCCTTCTCTCACTCTGTCTCTCTCTCTTTCTCTCTCTCCCCCCTCATGCTTGTTCTGTCTCTGTCTCTGTTTCAGCCTATCTCTGTCTCTCACTCTCTCTCATTACTCTCTCTCATTGCCCGCTCTCTTTCTTCTCTCGCTCTCTCTCTCTCTCTCTCTCTCTCTCTCTCTCTCTCTCTCTCTCATGCTCTCATTCAGTCCCTATATCTCCTTGCTCGCCCCCCCACTACCTGACAGCAGTAGTAGTTAGGGGGAGGGGGGGATGCAGGTGTGCAGCCGTCCAGAACACACACACACACACACACACACCTGCTAGCTGGACCTGTCTACTGGAAGATGTGAAGAGAGACCTCGAGGGCCCACGCTCCTGTTGACAAAACATCTCCATTACATCGCTTTAAAATGTACTTAAAACTCCACGCTGAAGTCACTCCCATGACACAGGCCATTATGTTTAGCTGTTCATCACGTGTATCTTTTATCTTTCTTTCTCCCCTTTCTTTTTCTTCCCCTTATTCCTTTCTTTCTCTTTTTGCCTCTCGTTATTTCTCTCTCTCCCACTCTCCCCCCCCTCCCACCTGCACCACATAACAAAAGGCAGGCCGATTTTTTTGTGTGTCTCCACCAGCAATTTGACATTCAAATACTTAACATGATACCACAATTAACCATTTCTCCCCGTAGCGTACTTTGCGCCCCTGTGGCCGCCTCTTGTCTGATAACAATCCCCTTTCATAAAAAAAAACGACAAAAAAAAACGCAAAACGTAAAAAAAAATAAAGGCCCTCATAAAACCGATGTAAAGAAGGGAGAGAAAAAAAAGAAACCCAAGCTAACAGAAACAAACTGCCAAGCGCGGGTCTGCCGCTCGCTTCAATGGCTGCCATTGTTTTCCCGCCCTGTACTCCGTGACCCATCCTAAATCTTCTGCAGCTCATATGGAAAACTATGTAAAAACTCAATGATTCACCACCGCCGCCGCCGCCGCCACCACCACCAGCAGCAGCAGCAGCAACAGCACTATTATCAGACGGGTGGGGTTTTTTTTTCCCCTCTGTTTTTAGTGATGGCTGTTGTAAAGATGGCTGCCGGGAGACTGTTTGTCTTGCTCTCTGTCATCACGAGGAGCGCGGGGGCCGGCTCGCAGGCGGGGGGCTCGCAGGCGGGGGGGCCCTCTCCCCGGCGCTGGTTATATATCATGATGGATAACTCCACCGCGGCGGCTCTCTGCGCATTTGCCGTATTTGTTTACCTTGACGCCTCTGCAAACCGTTCCCTTTTGTTTTTCTATTTTTTTTTATTTGTATTTATTCCTCCCTCCCTCCCTCCCCCCTGTTTCCTTTCTAGCGTTTTCAAGCAAGTGAATGGATAAGTGGGGGGCTGGGGTGGGTGGGGGGGGGGGGGGGGGTCGGTTGAGGAATGAAGTGCAGGAAGATTTGCATTGTCATGATGATGGGGGGCATGGGAGTTTGCCCATCCAGTCTACATGTGCTTTGTGGACTTGGAGAAGGCTTATGACCGTGTCCCCCGGGGAATCCTGTTGGGGGGTACTACGGGAGTATGGGGTACCGGGGCCGTTGGTACGTGCCATTCGGTCCTTGTACGAACAAAGTGCGAGCTGCGTCCGTATTCTCGGCACAAAGTCAAGCACGTTCTCAGTGGGTGTTGGACTCCGCCAAGGTTGTCCCTTGTCACCGATTCTGTTCGTGATCTTCATGGACAGAATCTCAAGGCGCAGCCGAGGCGAGGAGAGTGTCCGGTTTGGGGACCTCAGAATTGCATCTCTGCTCTTTGCAGATGATGTGGTTCTGTTGGCTACATCAGACCGGGACCTCCAGCATGCACTGGGGCGGTTTGCAGCCGAGTGTGAAGCGGTCGGGATGAGAGTCAGCACCTCCAAGTCTGAGGCCATGGTTCTCTGCCGGAAAACGGTGGAGTGTTCCCTCCATGTTGGGAATGAGTTGCTGCCTCAAGCGAAGGAGTCAAGTATCTCTGGTCTTGTTCACGAGTGAGGGCAAATGGAGTAAGTCTGCAGTAATGTGGGCGCTGTACCGGTCCGTTGTGGTGAAGAGGGAGCTGAGCCGGAAGGCGAAGCTCTCGATTTACAGGTCCATCTACGTTCCAACCCTCACCTATGGTCACGAGCTTTGGGTAGTGACCGAAAGAATGAGATCGTGGATACAAGCGGCCGAAATGAGTTTCCTCCGCAGGGTGGCTGGGCTCAGCCTTAGAGATAGGGTGAGAAGCTCAGACATCTGGAGGGAGCTCGGAGTAGAGCCGCTGCTCCTCCGCATCGAAAGGAGTCAGCTGAGGTGGTTCGGGCATCTGATTAGGATGCCCCCCGGGCGCCTCCCTTTGGAGGTTTTCCGGGCACGTCCAACTGGGAGGAGACCCCGGGGCAGACCCAGAACCCGCTGGAGGGATTATATATCTCGTCTGGCCTGGGAACGCCTCGGGATCCCCCAGGAGGAACTGGAGAGTGTGGTTGGGGAGAAGGAAGCTTGGGGGGCCCTGCTTAGCCGGCTGCCACCGCGACCCGGCCCCGGATAAGCGGATGAGAATGGATGGATGGATGATGATGATGATGGTGGTGTGTGTGTGCGTCCGTACTGACCGAAATGTTTCCGTCCAAGTGTGTCGATCCATGTGACCTTGCCTTTTTAGTGCTGAAGAAACTTCAACTTGTTAAGATGGGCTTTTACCGGCGATTTTCGTGTCTTCTTTTATGTTTTTGTTGTGATGTTTATACTTTCCATCCCAGGATTTTTACAGTTTTGTATTACTCGTACAACATGCTAACAAGCTGATTATTATTATTATTATTATTATTATTATTATTATTATTATGCTATATGTGCAACACTTCCTCAACCTTCCCTCTCCTTTACCACCTTTCTTCCAGTCGTCCTCCGAGACCCTCCGGATGCTGGACAGCCAGACGGTCGCAGAGCTCAAGGCTGAGATAGTGTCTCTCAAGGGCCTGCTCCTCAGCAGGTAACCCCACGCCTCCTCCTTAGGATGTCAGGACCGCCACCAAAACAGCAGGGTGGTTGACTCTGCTCTGCTGGCTAAATGAGCTGCTCACTCACAGACACACTCAGGAAGGAGTGACACACATCTGCCCTATCTACGTATCTTATGACCATAGTAGTAGTAGATTAGTTAACGATGATTGAGGAGCTGTTTTGGAGTCGGAAAACATGGTAACAAAACAAAAGATACAAATGCACAAACAGGAAGTCACAACGGCCAATCACAAAGCACAACGTCAAATTAACAAAAGAAAAACACCAATGAGGAAATGACAAATTGGAAATTGCAATGGCAAAACAGAAACCGCAACGACAAATCAGAAAACGCAACGACAAATCGGAAAACACAACCGCATTAACTCCTCCCGGAAAAGGTGGGTTACCTAACGACAACAATGACAAAGCCCGCCTCTTTAAAACTAGTTTATTTTAGAAACGTTTTTGTCATATTTGTTGAAATTCTTGTAACATCCCGACAAAAATGTATTTATCGAATGCCCTGGCTGGATGGTTTATGCTGAAAAGTGTGAAGAACATTTTCACGATTATATTCAAACAAAGTGAGACCAGATTATGCAGAACAATAAATAAATACAATCTACTTTGTATAATTGTCGACTAGACCCTCCTGGGGTGCAAAATATACTCGGCTTCCACATGTGGCAGCGTGGAAGCCCAGGAGTCATGATGTCACCTATAGCACTTTGACTGTTTCCACATCTGCGGCACCTCTGGCAGACTGACCTGCAACAGGAGCGCCTGGTGGAGGAGCATCTGCTGATGTCAAACATCAGGCTTGGGTCCCATGGCAGGCAGAGCCCCAGCACCTAATATGTGATTGTTTGAAGCTCAGCCCTCAAATTCTGGCCTGTAAACCAATGGATCCTCAACATGATTTTTATAAAGCGCTTTTATCCAAAGTGCTTTATCGTTGCCTCACATTCACCCATTCATACACCGACGACGGTGTCAACCATGCAAGGTAACAACCAACACGTCAGGAGCAGGTAGGGTTACGTTTCGTCTTGCTCAGGGACACCTCGACACATAGCTGCGCAGAGCCCGGGGATCGAACCGGCAACCTTCCAGAACCGCTCTTACCTCCTGAGCTACTGCCGCCCCGTTCAGATCGTCTGACTCAACATGTCATCTTGTGACCTGAGAACATCTGCTCCTTGGCTGGTCGTGCTCCGACCTCCCCGCCCCCTCCTCCACCTCCATTTCCTGGGACCCTGCTGGTCCCTCCTCTGCTCTGCCCTGGAACCCGGGCCTGTCCTCTTGGCCCGGGCGACGTGCTCGGCTCTGGAGGCTATCCATAATCAGAGACAATCATGCACTCCTCCTGGAAGCCCCTTACATTCAAAATGACATATGTTACGAGCCCAGTAACAAATGGAATGGAATCGCTTACCGTTTGCGATATTTATCAAAATATGTCCCTTCTTCATTTAGTCGTTTCAACCATCCCATCACTCCACTGGGTTTAGCACGTAGCTGGTGGTGGCGCCCACCTTTTGTGGTCGGGAGTTCATGTCTTTTGTGTTTTCCAATTTGTAGTGATTTGGCATTATGGTTTCTCTTTTGCCGTTGTGAATTCCATTTCGCCGTTGCGTTTTACAATTTGTCGTTCGGATTTGTGATTTGTGATTTGCAGTTGTGAATTTCGAAAATGTCCCGCCAGATATACATGAGGTCAAAGGTGACTGTAAATGGTATTACACCCCCGCCCTGCTGTGTGTTGACTGATGGCGACATGCCGTGAGTCAGTGGTGCTCCGGGGGGGGGGGGTCTCCTTATGGGTGCGCCCCGGTGTCCGTCCCCGGTGGTTTAGCCGGCATGGGTGCATATCGGAGCATCCTGATGAAGCATGGACTAGCGGAGCGCTACACCGTACCACCGTGTGAACACACACACACACACACACACACACACTTCACTACCATCGGGGAATGCGTGTTGCTGGTAATCCCTTTGTGTTTCCCTTTGTTTTCTCCGCTTTTGAGAGTCCTCCACAAAATTAAATAAAAACCCCGCACCGCATCACCATCTGTGATCAAACCGTCCTTTTCTTACGAGTTTACGCTGCGGTCTTGATCTTAAAACATGCAAGGGATGTAATGAAACAACAATACCTTTGCCAGGTGTTGTGAACATCTGGATGGCTGTGTGTGTGTGTGTGTGTGTGTGAGAAAGAGAAAGAGAAAGAGAAATAACAATTTTTTTTGAAGTCTAATTATTCTGTTTTCGTTTGTCTGTGTATTAAAGGAATCTGTCCTCATTTGGACACGTTGCATAAAAGCATCTTTCTTGTCGGCTGCTGTGATCATGTGCTTCATTATGGCGGGTTATCGCCGTGTGAACGGGCCCTCACACACTTTGATTTAGTTTTCTTGTCATTTTTGTTTGTGTTTTTTTTACAAAAGGCTTTTTTTCTGTTTACCTGTTTACCTACTTGTGAGTCCTCACCCCCCCCCCCCCCCCCCTCTACACCGAACCCAGTGGTTTCTAGTGTATTATACTGATAACTGCTTTAATTAGGTGATCAAACTCTTTGGTAATGCGTATGTATTTTGCATATTCAATTATGATTAATGCTCGAGTCAGATAGAAATATCGTCATTTCTATGTGATGGTATTTACTCCCCACAATGATATATACGTATATATGCCTCACGTGTATATATGTTTTTGTGGATGTGTGTTTGGTTGATTCTACCGCATTGGTGCTAATTGCAGTTCCCTGCAATTTGAAAAATGGTTCAAGTGTGCAGACTTTACATATTTATAATGTTATTCAGACTAAACAAAACTTTTCATTCAATAAATCTGAACCAAGTCCTCATGTATTAAGACGTTTCTATTGGTAGAATGCGTCATTGTTTTGACATGCTTTGTGTCTGTGTGTGTGTGTGTGTGTGTGTGTGTGTGCGCGCGCATGTGTGTCCCCCCTCCCCCTCCAGGAGGCAGTTCCCCGCCACACCCTCCATGCCCAAGATCCCCGCCTGGCAGATCCCCCTGAAGACCCCGTCCCTCTCCGGCGTGCCCTCAGCCAGCCACGCCGCCGCCGCCCCCACCTCTGGCGGGATCGGGGGAGGCGGCGGCGGCGGCGGCAGTGGCAGCAGCAGCAGCGACATCTCGCCCGTCAGCCAGGACTCGGCCGCCTCCTCCCCGGTCAAGGACGGCTGCGGCCACGGCCCCCCCGGGGACGTGCTGCTGCGGGGGCCCGACGGGGGGCCCCTGCTCAACGGAGAGGGCGGGGGAGTAGGAGGAGCCGGAAGTGGAGGTGGAGGTGCCCTGGGCCTCAAGGACCAGGTGCGCATGGAGGTGCAGGGGGAGGAAGAGCGGAAGGAGGACGTGGATGATGAGGTGGCGGGGGGCGGGGAGGAGGAGGAGGAGGAGGAGGAGGAAGGGGAGCTGGTCATCATGCCCACCGTGGACCGGCCGGGGGGCGACGGACAGATCCATGAGCCGGTGGACAAGCTGCGGCGACCCGAGGGCGCCAGCAACGACCACGAGGTGGATTAGAGAGGCAGCGTGGGGGGCCGGCGGCGACCATCTTAGCACGGCACCGCAGAAGAAGGCTGTGGGTTCCTTCCCCCCTTCAGGCTGCCCCCCCCCCAACACCCCCTGCCCCGTTAACATTTGATTTCAATGGTTAATTTTCTTTTTTTTCCGTTTTGGCTTGTCGCTTGTCATATCTCTAAACTTTGATAAACGTACAGGGTCGACAAGGGATGAGGGGGGGAACTACAATAAGTGTGTGTGTGTGTGTGTGTACGTGTGTGTGAAGGCCCTGTTGACATGTGACCGTGTACCTCGATGTTCTTGTCGCCGCGTCCCTGACTAAAAGATGCCTCGCGGCTGTGTGCCCAAGCAGGTAGCGCAGAGCAGCGCAGCTTAAGGCCCCTGAAGCAAACCAGCTGTAAGTCGCGGTAACGGCCCCCAGGCCCCTGACTCCTGGCCCCCGGCCGTTCCTCTGCTCTGCAAATGAATCGGCGCTCGCAAGGTCCTTGGCATTTCATTGGCGAGAATACGATACGATAGAAGCCGGTAAATATTCTCTGATCGGTTTTTTTCCGTCGTCTTTTCAGTTCAGTTTTCCGTTTTTTTCTTCTTTTCTTGGGACGGGAGAACAGAAAGGACTGGAGTCTCACTCACTGGCCTCTCCCCGCAAAGCTCTCAAAGTTACCGGAAGGTTCCAGAGAGGTCCTTCTCCCACCCGCACCCACCCACACACACACACACACACCCACCCACCCACACACACACACACACCCACCCAGCCTCTGTGTGCCCTGTGAGTGGCGATAGGAGGGGACAGGCTGGGGCTTTTACACTCTTTTATGTGTCCTTTCGCGTCGGTGTCACCCTGTCAATAATTCACGAGGCCGGACCGAGTGGCATTTGGTGAAATAAAAGCCCTGAAATTTGAGATTAGAATGTGATGACGGCTGTTGTTCCACACCGGCCTCTGTGTGGGTGTGTGCCCGTGTGTGTGTGTGTGTGTGTGTGTGCTTGTGTGTGTGTGAGGGGAAGATGAATGTGTTTTCCCTCTTTTCCACTTTCCACTATCTCCCCCCCCCCCCCCCCATTTCACAGAAGTGTGTGTGTGTGTGTGTGTGCGTGCGTGCGTGCGTCGGGCAGGAGAGACATCGACGGGGAGGGTAGAGAGGGCGAGGGAGCTAGAGGGGAGGGAGAGCGAGCGGAGAGAGAGAGAGAGATAGACCAGTTTGTCTGCTCAGCTGGGTCTCTCGCCCTCCAGTAGGGGCAGCTGATTTGGTTTATGAAGTATGCTAATAATCGAATGATAAACAAATAACAGATGTATTAGTTCATGCGGCTTGAAATGTCAAGGAGGCGAACAGCGGAAATCTAATACGGGGAGCCCCGTTGCATTACATTATTTTCCGTGACAAACCCCGCGGTCCAAATTACGCGGGGGGGGGGGCGGGGGGGGGGCCTCCCACGGTGAGTAATCTTCACGCAAAACGGCCCCGATATTTTTGTAATTAAACCGTGGCGCAAAAAACACGGAGGGAAGCGGCTGATGGAAGACGCTAAACTTTTCTCTTTTGGCTTCTTTCTTTCTTTCTTTCTTTCTTCCTCGGCGCCAGGTGGGTGGGGGTTAGCAGCGCCGCCGCCGCCGCCGAGGTGTGCGGGGGCGCGTTTCGGCGGGGGGGGGGAAGAAAAAACAAAAACAACAACGCAATGATTGATAAAGAAAGTAACGGCTGAAAGTGTCGCTTATCGGATTACTCGGCTGTCGTGAGAAAAGATGAGCCGGCGTCGCTTGTATTGTGCCCCTCCGCGCAATTTCTCACGCAAAGAGAGGAAGTTTACTCAAAGTGGACTTCACGCTTGAAACCCACGGAAGGCCTGGTTGGTCGCGTGCAGCTCTCGGTTTGACTGTACGGCTGTAGCGCTCGACATACTGTAAGTGAAAGGTCGCGTCGCGGCGGGGATTGTTAGATTTTATTTTTTTTTCTGTTAATCTGTTTTGTAATCCCGCTAACTGTCCCGTGGCGAGGCTACTGTGATCTAGTCCCCTTCTCTCTTTCCTTGTTTGACCTCCTGATAAAGAGCCAGAAAGATGTGTGTTTGTAATAAACAAGGTTAATCACAGTGACTTGTGTTGGTCTTTATTTCAGAATGTGTGTGTGTGTGTGTGTGTGTCAGGTGATGGACACTTTTTATTTCAGACATATTTATTTCAGAATTCTTCTTAGAGGTTTGGTTATGAGTACTACGGGTGTCTTCGAGAATCGACGCTTTTCCGGCTCCTTGGCGGCATGTTACTCATTGTTTAACTCATAAGCAATATCTAGTGTTGCATACGGTGGTACAGATGTATTGTTTTATGATTCACGGTGATATGATGCATGTGTTTATCACACACAGGAGAGACGACTCATGTCAGCCCACCTTCAACAGAACGTTCAGACATTGAAAAATATCTCTATCCTCTTTTTGTCGTTCTTTAAATGAAGCCCAGTCTTTCTAATTCAACTCATGGACTGAGGAAAAAAGGCAATATTTTCCAACAACGGGGGAGGGGGAGGGGGGTTCTTGAATATTCCAATGCGTTATCAAGTTTATGAATTTAATTTGTCAAGGTCTGAGTGATCAATAGCGTTGCCCATATCGACGAGGTGTATAAACTTCTCCTGGGTTCGATACCGCGTCCCTTTTGTAATCCATTAACCTCTCCCTGGAGTTCAGGCTAACCTTAGATTTATTGGGGCCTGCTGTGATGAATGCACGTGCGCATCGTTTAGTGTCTGGCGGGATCCACGCCGCGCCGTTCCTGCCCAGAAAGCGCCTGCATGTCCATCCTCATAGTTGACATCTCCTGCATAATACAACACATTTATTTATTTCCAAACCAGATTGGCAAATGTTTCCATCGGACAAATTTTACCCGGAGCGTTTCAAATATTCTCTGCTTATTTAATTCTCACACGGGGGAAGTTCGATCATTTCCCAGAGGGCCCACACATTCATTTTAGACGGCACCCGCTTAAGTCCTGGAATTGGTAAGAAAAGCTTCTTAAAACACCCCAGAAAGTGGGAGTCCTGCTCCCAGGAGAGGTTATAAGTACAATAGGTCCAAAACATCCAAAATCACAAATTATAAAACATTGCCAGATTAATCGAGAAGCCTAAAATAAGGCCAAACCAATGCGGTTAGCATGCTGGATGGCGACCATCAGAACACAGCCTCGCGCGGAAGGAAGGAAGTCACATGGTGTTACCGTTAGTCCGTAGCGACACCTTGGCGGTGACACGGCGGGCTCCGCGCTCGCGGTGCCGGGCCCCCACCTCATCAATCTTGCTGCTAAACGGAGAGCACTCAATAGGATAGCGTATCGACGCGCGCCCGCGGACTCCATTGTTGGTTAGAACTGAGCACTCAGCAGGTTGGAAGGGAGGGAGGGGGGAGGGAGGAGGGAGGGGGGAGAGGGGGAGGGCTGAATGTCTGCCCCGATCAATGGGCGGAGGGGGGGGTTGTTAGCTAAACCAGTAGCATGCAGGCAGAAGGGGCTAGTCTCGCACCTGCCTGCCTGCAGCACCACCACCCCCCCCCCTCCTCTCCCACTATGCTCCACACACACACACACACACACACACACACACACACACACACACACACACACAGCATAAAATGCACACAACTGGTTAAGGGGACAGAGAGAGAAAAGTCCTTGAGCTCTCTATTACCCCCCCCACCCACACACACACACACACACACACACACACACACACACACACACACACACACACACACACACACACACAGCACTCCTCTCGGCTTTTCCCCTTTCTTTTCCACGTCACATTGAAGGAGGTTTGGGTTTCAAAAGGAGCCGCCGGTAGCCAATAGCCAATGAATGAAGGCTTAGGAACCAGCAGGCAGCAGCTCCTGCAGGGGCACCACTATACCTGCAGCCTGAGTGACCCTGTGGTGCACCTCATGGAGAGAGAGAGAGAGAGAGAGAGAGAGAGAGAGAGAGAGAGAGAGAGAGAGAGAGAGAGAGAGAGAGAGAGAGAGAGAGAGAGAGAGAGAGAGAGAGAGAGAGAGAGAGAGAGAGAGAGAGAGAGAGAGACTGGGATTGATGTCACATGCGTGGACACTAACAAGAGGATGCAATGGTTTGATGATGTGTGTGCGTGTGTGTTTCCTGCTCTGTCTTTTAAGACGGAGATAAGATGTGTGTGTGGCAGGAACACACGGAAACGGAGCCCTCTGGTGCTGTACCACCCCTCCTCCCCCCCACACACACACACTCACCCACCCGCCTCCCTCCCCCCCAGCCAGGAAACGACCTAACCTTGTTACCTTATCAACTGTACACAGATACCACTCATTACAAGTGGCATTAGATCTTTGTTTGTTTGTTTGTTTGTTTGTTTGTTTGTTTGTTTGTTTGTTTGTGGTATGTGTGCCACAATAAGTTCGTTTTTTTGTTTTTTTTAAACACCATCCATTGGCCCTTTTCGTAAAATTTGAATTTTTGGGGACAATGGCATTGTATGTAAAATATGAGACACCTTCACCATATGTAAAACACAGGAAGCATGAGCTGTCACCGATGCGACAAAAGAGACGAAAAGAGAGGGTTGCTTCATAATAACACACACACACACACACACACACACACACACACACACACACACACACACACACACACACACACACACACACACACACACACACACACACACGGACAGGGACACATTCAAAACAGAGGCGACCGGCCTTATTAGCTTACTTCACAATATCCTCCTATTGTACAAGTGTTTTGAATGTCTTCTCGTGACCGATATTTAAAAGTGAAATCAGGGATATTCTCCAAGGTTTCGTCTGAAAGCAGATTAACAGGCAAAATGTTTTCCGATTGTCCCGTGAAACCTCCCTCTTGCGCCAGCGATCGAGTTTGTCTTTAGCCCTGACAGGAACACAGGAAACGCTGCGTAACTCCGCCCCCTTCGTCTGATCATTTAATAATCCAGAGCGAAGGCATTGGGGATCGAACTTGGTACCTTTGTGCTGGGAGTCAATCACATCAGTCTCCCCAGACTATAAAGTCTCTTCTGTGTTTGTTTCGTATTTTATATCATATATTCTGTACAGATTACACATGCTGATTAAAGAAACTGATTCATTTCATGGACAGTTTCATGGACAGTCTTGTCTCTTTGTCTGTCTCTCTCCCGCTCTCTCTATCTGTCTGAGGCCTTAGTAGTAGTAGTAGTAGTATAGTAGTGAGGCCTTAGTAGTAGTAGATGTAGTAGTAGTAGTACTACTACTACTACTGTCAAATGAGAAAGTCACATGACTGACGAAAGTTGTAGATCTTAAAAAAAGAATATGGAAATGTTTTGAGGATTCATTTCCATGAAAGAAAATTCCCAAAATATGTCTGCCACCTAGAAGCAGGATTAAGCCACTGGTACCCAGTATTGTGAATATCAAAGTGTGTGTGTTGTGTGTGTGTGCAGAGTGGGTGATCTGAGGAGGGGGAGGGGGGTGGTCCGGGCTGAGAGCCCCTGGCCGCCGGCCCGGTCATCACAGGGTTCTAGCGGTGAGGCACCTGAAGCTCGCTAGCGGAGAGAGAGAGAGAGAGAGAGAGAGAGAGAGAGAGAGAGAGGAGAGGAGAGAGAGAGGAGGAGGAGGAGGAGGAGGAGGAGAAGTAGAAGCAGCAGAGAGGAAAGGAAAACAAGGGAGGAGATGAAGGGCTGAGGAGAAGAGATGCTTATGTCCCCGTGGCTTGTAGCGACAACGGAATCAGAATGTTGCATGCTGGGATTACGTTTTGCTGAAATCGCTGCGTTCACGAGACTCATTTAGTGTCGAGCTCCTTGGCGACGCTGTGGCCTCGTATTCGTGTCTCTTTTGATTCTCGGCCGGACTTTTGATTCTTGCTGTGACTAACTTCCTAATCACAGTTGCTCAATCGCTTCTTTCACGCTTGAGACTATTCCACAGGCATCCGAGAAGCCTCCGCCCCCCCCCCCCCCCCCAGCCCTGGGCACACATACCACATGCAAGGACTGCCGTATATTATGGGATGTCTCGGTTTCCAAAAAAAAAAAAAGGGGGAGGGCTGTTGTGTGTTATTCCACGACCTTGTGTGCTCCAAAACGGGCACGGATCGCCACGGAGAAATACAATCCGCATTTTCATGCCCTTTAGTGCGAAGGAGAGAGAGAGAGAGAGAGAGAGAGAGAGAGAGAGAAATACATACATACATACATAAGCTCCTAAATCTCTCGCCCCGAGACACCCTTTCAGACGGACAAGGGCCGCTCCGAAAACATTTCTTTGGTAACGCAAACCCCTCCCGTCGCGAACGATGGACAAACTGGGTCTATTTATAGCGACAACAACAGCGGAATCTTTCCAAGCCTTTTGCCTCCGAAACTGGTCCTGGTGCTCGATCTTGTTCCATGTTCCATTTCTTCCCTTTTAACTGAGCGGGCGTTGGGGGGGAAGGGGGGGGTGTGACCGGGGGGGGGGTGCCGTGGGGGGGGAGGGGGGTGGGGGGTGAGGTGTCGGTGGGCAGCCGCCATTAAGTGCTGGAAGATTAGCGGCACCAGCGCCATCAGGGCCCACCTGTTGCCCGCTGCTCTGTTATTTTTTTTTTACGAAGGGCACAGCTGTGGATTGTGAAACCACTATTTTTAAAGGCCCTCTTCACGGGCCGTTGTGACCGGTGATAATCGAGATTCACACCACGGGGGGGGTGGGGGGGGGGGGTCGGGGGGTGTATGACCAAAAAAAAGTAACAATATTCCTTACGCGTCGGCCCTTTAATCTTCTCTCTCTTCTCTCCTCCGACTTGTGAAACAGTAGAACTCCTCGAGAATATCAAACTACTGTACCTCATTTGCCCTGAATATACGCCGTAACTGTATACTTGTTTTTTTTTTGGGTGTTGATGCGTCACAAGTGTTGAACGCCTGACCTGCACCCCGACAATTAAATCTACTTTATTCTCCAAACCCGTGTGCATTTTTGGAACAAAATCATTCAACCAGGCAGTGTGAGTGGACAAAATTGGACATATTTTGTCTGGTTGTGAGTTTTTTTCCAACAACAATGTCTCTCGTAGCCTATACTTGCAAACCGTCGAAAATTGTACAGCGTGAAGGTAGCTAATGTCTGTGCTACTTTAAAACAGCAAATTAGATAATTTGAACAGACTTATATTTAAGCCACGGCCAGCTAGTATGACATGTCCTTTGGCAGCCGTTGGCCTCCTGCAACATCTTGTGCTGTTATTAGTTTAACAAAATTACTATTTTCCAAGTTTCAGTTGATGTTTTGGTCCCGCTTTTCATGGTTAGATTTCATGCCAATTCCCGGGGAAAATCATCATTTTCATCCTCTGGAATTACAGGTACCCGGCTTTTTTATTGTGCTCACATAACAATGAGTCATTGTGGGGACGGTTGCCAGCGACAAACGTTCCTTTTCCGTTTTTGTTTTTTTTGGAGCGGCGCTGTCCAGCCCAGCGGAGCTTAGCGTGACGCTCCCGATCCCGTCACGCTGGGGGGGGAGGGAACGCCGCGTCGGAGCATTCCCGCTTATTGTCGGCCAAAATCTGCGTGCCTTTTCTCCCCCCCCCCCCCCCCCGAAAGAAAAGCGATGCCGGTCTCCTTGGACTCGCGTCAAATTAAGCAAATTTACAGCTTAGCACTTAAGAACCGCCGCGTTTGCCAAGAAGTGCGCGGCGGCGGCGGTGGCGGCGGCGGCGGCGGCAGCAGCAGCAGCAGCAGCAGCAGCAGCTAGGCCTCGCTGGCTACCGAGTGGCCTCTGCCATGTGGCAATTCAACTGAATTGAGTATATTAGTCTGGCTTCAGAGATCTCCCCCCCCCACCGCCCACACCCCCCGGCTCCCCCCCAAGCTCCCCCCCCCCCCCCCCCCTTCCTTTCTCTTCCCTCTCTACTTTTGGAGGAGAATTTGCGAGTGACGTAATGAAACATTCCCACCGTACACTCGAGACCCTCTGCTCACATTTGGAGCGCGGGGGGCTTCTTGTAGGGTAATGGCGGGGTGGCGCGCTGCCAAGCCGGATCGCTGTTTGTTCTGACGGGGGGCTGCTGGGGGGGGGGGGGGGGGGGGGGGGTGGTCTGGGCGGGGGGCCAGGTGGGGGGGTGGGGGAGGTGGTGGGAGGAACAAAAAAGAGTTTCTGCTCAACACCGGGACGCGGACTAATCTCGCGCGATGGGCCAACCCGAGGCAAAGTAAAACAAATAGAAGACTATGTTTGGTATTTCTCTGTAAACATTTATGTAACGTCGCTCCGCAGGCTTCTCCATTTTCAAAATCTGTTTATAGGGCCTGAACTGTAATCTGTCCACCGGTGCGTGTGTGTGTGTGTGTGTGTGTGTGTGTGTGTGTGTGTGTGTGTGTGTGTGTGACAACGTGTGTGTGTGTGTGTGACAGTGTGTGTGTGTGTGTGTTTGCTGAACAACATGTCCACATGCCACACCAACACCTCTCTTCTGAGGAGAAAAAAATCGCGTTGGGCTCAACTGGAGCTCAGAGCGGGAGATTAAGGCTTGTTTGTCTCCACGACGCCTTATACAATTAACACGAGAGTTTAATTAATGTTGCCATGTCAACGATATAATAATAATAATCATTTCCCAACTTTCCAGTCCAATCATTTTATGTGTATACCGTATGTAGAAGGGGTAGAAAAACAGAAACAAAAGCTCATAGGATCATTGTTAATGCGTGTGTCAGCTGCAGCATCTGTGTGTGTTAAGGCTTGTATCACAATGTTCCGTACACCAGTGGCACCATTACTGTACTGTACTGTACTGTACTGTGCTGTACTTTCTGAGTAAAATGTTTGTTTTTTTTACTCACACACAGTCTCGCTGGATTCACAAACAGATGGGTGGAATCGCTCAACGCTCTCCTCTCATCCGCTTGCATTGATTTTTGGCTAACTCGACTGAGAAGCGACTGCACTCGACTGGCTGTTTCTTTAAACCATGACATAACCGTTACCTCCTGCGATGGAAACGCGTGGGCGGGCGTGCACGCGCGCGCAAGAGAGAGAGAGAGAGAGAGAGAGGAGAGAGAAGAGAGAGAGAGAGAGAGAGAGAGAGAGAGAGAGAGAGAGAGAGAGAGAGAGAGACAAGAAGAGAGAGAGAGAGAGAGAGAGAGAGAGAGAGAGAGAGAAGAGAGAGAGAAGAGAGAGAGAGAGAGAGAGAGACTGCACTGGTTTCACTATCAACACCTCCCGGCAGTCAAGTGGTTTACAGGAAAGTACGATTATTTATATTTACCACGGTTTAGTTCGTGTCGGAGACATTTCGGTCCAGAATGGCATTCGAGTGAAGTCTTCAGATGTCCTTTGGCTTTTGCTCAAAGATGTGCCGGGTCTCGGGTCGCACTGGCACTGGGCTCTGAACCTACGCCCCGCTAGACCAGTGGTTCTCTATCACCGTTTTTTGATGAACGTGCCCCTTCTCAGACACAAAACACACAAAGATGCATGTAAATAATGTATGAGTGCATACAGTATGTGTGTGAACGTGGACATTAAATGAGTAATCTGTGTCATTCGGAAATGGAAATTTCCGAATGACACAGATTATATTGTGCATGTTAGTATTCTGACTTGCACTACCTTTGATTAAGGTGGTATTCAGGTTCAACTAATTGTATTTAGGGTGGAATTATTTTACCATTGTCCACAGACAACATGAACACTTTTAATTAAGTACAAAAACAGGACACATTCTAGAAAAGTTCAGCCTATCATAGCAAACCGTACCCCTATTTAAGAAACAATGCACGAGGCTATTCTAGAATAAAGAATGATTCACGGACTCCTTCCATTGTGTTGCTAAGTACCCTTTGTGTTGGCAACTTGTCTTGGTGTTGCTGGGTCCTGTGCTGAGATCCACCCATGACGACCGCAAGCACAAACAAACAAATTCAACATATTTGTTTGTTTAGGAGTGTGTGTGTGTGTGTGTTGCTTAAGGCGCGAGTCGTACGCCATTTTCTGTAGATTTACTCCACTCTGCCCTGTTTGAACAGGTGAGGTTTGTTCGTTACCAGTTCTACTGGTTTTTTTTTTCGTTGTGAATAATGACATCGTCGGTTATTCAACACAAAGAATGTCCCATAGAAATACCGTGAGTGTTTTGTTATCTTTTCAAAAAAAAAAAAAATAACCTGATTTTGAGATCTGCACACCTGCAAAGAATGCAAAGCGTTCACCGGGGAAAAGGGAAGGGACGGAAAAATGTGGCCGAGCTTGAAAGGTAAAACCGGAGAAGTCTGCTATCTGGTTGAGAACCCCATCCACTTCTCCAGTTGAAATCTCCATAGACCCCCTAAAAAATGATTTATACATTAATAGCATGGAATCATAGTGCAGGCCGAGGTCAACATCCGCTCGGACCGAGAGGTTGCCATGGTGAAAACCCAAATACATCCTGGTTCTGTCGGTGTGGTTAGATTTTAATGTGGAAACAATTTATCAAAGGGTGGAAAATAGAAGAGAAGAGGAGAAATAGAACATATATATCAGGATAAAGGATCGCTGTGGGGCGACGCTTGTTAGTTTTCGCGGTGGAGATTATATCATTTTACATTTCCTCAGACTTTCCTACGAATGAGACGATGGATACCATGGTTTTTCTATCACTGGAAAAAAAGTAAAAATGATCCCCCCCCCCCCCCCCCCCCCCCCCCCTTCATCGGCGAAAAGTACTGCAACTTGGAGTGTACTGGGACGCTGCAAAAACACTGTTCCGACTTCCATCTTCCCATCGCCCCCACCAGACCCCGGCTGCTGCTGCTGCTGCTGCTGCTGCTGCTGCTGCTGCACACAAGCCATTTGTTTGTCTACGTGGGGCTGCTGTTGTTGTTGTTGTTGTTGTTGTTGTTGTTGTTGACGTCCTCGCAGACGGGGCCGCATACGGGGCCCCATACGGCAGCGCCACGGGCTCCCGCTGGCCGCGATTGCAATAAGGTCTTGTTAAGGCTAAATTGGCTGAATGTGTGTCCAATCCTCCCCACCACCACCACCGCCGCCACCACCACCACCACCACCACCACCACCACCACCATCACCACCACCATCACCACCACCCCTGGGGTAGAGGGTTGGGTGGGTGGTTGGGTGGGTGGTTGGTGGTGGTGGTGGTGGGGGGGGGTACTGTCTCTGGAGCAACAGCTGCTACCAATGGCAAAGCCTCGTTTTTTTGCACACTCTCTGAGCGTAAACGGGTGTGACCAAGGTCTTGTCCAAAATAGGCCCCCGCACTCACTCCCCCCCCCCCCCCCCCACCCCATGCAGAAATAGATAAATGGACAAAGGGCAAGCGGGTTTGAGGAGGGAAGGGGGGGGGGTGGGTGGGGGGTATGGGGTTAAGGGAGGTGGAGGGGGGGGGGGGGGGGGGGGACTGCTGAAAGACCGGGAGGAAAATAAAAACAACAAAAACTTGTTTCGTCCGACTGTATAGCAGTGAACCAGGGAGATGTGTCAAGTGTGTGTGTTTGTGCGTGTGTGTGTGTGTGTGTGTGTGTGTGTTGTTGGAGAGAGAGAGAGAGTGCGAGAGCCAGGCTGGTAAAGCGAGTTTTCTGCCGGGCGCCATATCTCTCAGAACAACCAACGCTTTCCCCCATTCTGTCCGTC
>PIJE02000928.1:63481-70981 GCA_002895965.2 Coryphaenoides rupestris | reverse complement strand
AGAGAGAGAGAGAGAGAGAGAGAGAGAGAGAGAGACTACAGCTGTGAATCATCTATTGCCTGTGCTCCGGCCACCTCGTCCAAGCGGTACAAAAGGAGTAGGCTGCATTCTGTGTGTGTTGTTATAATAATTCATCATCTCTTTATTGTCAATTCTTTACAAATTCTGCTATTTTACAGACGCTCGTGCACACACCCGCGTACACACACACACACACACACGCACGCACGCACGCACACGCGCACGCACACACACACACACACACACACACAACCGGTATTTATTCAAGTGTACATGGTCTCCCAGGTCAAAAACTATTGTGACAATATAGAATTAAACAAGGAAGTGATGCGCGCTGACACATCACAGACTGTCAATGAGGCATGCACACTGCAAACTAATAGAAACCAAATCATTGTAATTAATGAAAAAGAAAACAAAAACACACACACACACGTAACACACACACACACAAAAAAATGACAAACAAAAGAAAAAATACAAACACATTGTTAAATAAATCAGGAACATAAATTCAAGGGCAATTCAAATCAGTGTTTGTTTTTTTTAAGGTATGGGTCTTTAGCATTGTTTTGGAAAATGTAAAAAGGATTTAGCGATGCAAGAATGAACGTAATGTAAAGAGAGGACATTTGGGTCGCCGCCGAGGTGAACGTATGGACAGAGACGTCGGGGAAAGAGACACCGCCACACACACACACAAGCAAACTAGGGTGAGGCTATTTCACTTTTTTATTATTTATTTCTCCTTTTTACGTTTTTCTTTTTAAATGAAGCTGTTCATCAAAGAGCATTTTGATCATATATTGTTTTTTTGTAGTTTTTTTTTTTACAGAGGAAAATACTGTACAACCCTTTTTCATCTCAAAACAATATTGGGAGGAATATCAGTTACACACATGATTCCCTTTAGGACGACGATTTATTTTTTCCAATGCCAAGTTTGCCAAGGAGATAATTTATAATAATAATGTCCACTCCTCTGTCTTAAACATTCGCTCGGTACAAAACCAAAGTGTGTCTTTGACAAGTTTTGTAATTCGACACTTACAGTATACTACAGTATTCGAGCATTTGCAGTGATCTTCCGAAAGAATATTCAAATCACAGTTCACCATTAGTGTTGTATTCTTTTCCAAGGGGCTCTGACCTTTTTTTCCAACGAGCCCCCGCTGCTGTTTCCCCGTCTAAAAACCGCCCCGTCACAGAAGTAAATAAAACCAGTCTTTAAATAAATCACGACGACTTTGCCACGCTAACATCTATTTTGTGCATCAAAGCAAAAAAATGTAAAACTAAAAACAAAACATCTTAAAGCAAATGTTTCCCTGTTAGAAGATAGAACGTCATGTTTTGAGAAGGTAAAAAGAAACCAACAAAAAAAAATAATAATAATGCAGTAAAAGTGCAATAACACCCTAATTTTTTTTCATTGGAAGGTCACATAAATATTAAATAAAAACCGTTACAGGAGCCCCCCCCCCCCCCGCCCCCCCCCCCCCCCCCCCGCCCCCACCGCCGCCATGTTGGATAGAGGACAGCAACAGCAGGCATGTAGTCCAAGCTCTGTACATTTTAAACACTCTCTCCATGCCTGCGCGCTTTTTTTTCTTCCTCTTGACTCCATTTCCTCCGGTCAGGTTTATTTAATTTTCTTTCCGACCGGCCCGGCTCTATGCTCATTAGTCGCAAAACCTCACCCGCCAAAAAAACAAGGAAAGAAAACAACAACAACAACAACAACAAACAAAACAAACAAAACAAACGAGAAAAAAAGAATCAAACAAAGCCGATATGCTTCTGACCCAAAGGCTCGGCGCGGAACAAAAAAATTAAAAAAACTCATGTGATGCAAACGGTAACAAAAATAGCTTTAAATATCTCTTTCAACGTCTACCCCCAACCTCATAAGCGTAATCTTCGCAGTCGTCATTATCATCGTCATCAGCATCATCATCATCATCATCATCATCATCATCATCATCGCCGGCTAATATAAAAGTGCACTATCAATAGACAAACTTGATTCCTCAATGGATGTGGGGGAGGGGGGGGGGGTAAAAGGGAGGTGAACGTTATAAGAGCTTGTATTTTTTTTTGTCATTGTGCTGTGAAGGGCATCGCGCAGAATATCAGAGAGAGAGAGAGAGAGAGAGAGAGAGAGAGAGAGAGAGACAGAGAAGAGAGAGAGAGAGAGAAGAGAGAGCAGTGTTTACACCGACTTGCTTTGCCAAACGGGGGTCCGAACGGACGGACGGACCCCCGTTCTCCAGCCCAGAACTGGTCGTACACACCTTTTACCTGGTGGTGGTGGCGGCGGGAGAGAGAGAGAGAGAGAGACACAGACAGAGAGGGAGAGAGAGACAGACAGAGAGGGAGAGAGAGAGAGAGATGCCGAAGCAGTGTGTAAACTCTTGCTCTCAATGTATAATAATAATAATAATAATCATAGTAGTACTACTAATAATAATACAACAGATAAAACTATCAAACCTTTGAGAACATTGTGTTTTAAAGCTTCCCCCTCAGTGATCTGTTTCCCTATAATATTGGCCGGGCCACAGCAGTTTGCGTCGACTGCAAAAACCAGCAACTTCCTGTTTGTATATCAACATCCTGACACATACTTACATATATAGTCATATATATATATACTGTATATATATATATATGTATAAAGAGAGAGTTGTTTTTTGTTTTTCTTAAGATTTTTTTTTCCACACACAAAAAGTGAACCAAAAACAACAAAAAATAAAATAAATTAAAAGCCAAACATGCACGCACACAAAAGACTGATGTAGTAAAATGTATACATTGCTGGCCCCCCCTTGCGTAAAAGGGGGCCTAATTCTTGGTGTCTTCGTTTATCTTTTAATGCATAATTGAATTAATAATGTTGGTCATCTTGTAAACATCATAATAAATCATTTTGGGCCATCACATCTCCATGTTGTTGTTTTTTTTTTTTCCTTTCCGTTTATTTATTACTATTTTTTTTGTTGCATGTCCTTGTCATCTCCGAGTGTCTCTAAACATGATAAATGAGGCCACACCATTTCAGTTTGTTTGTTTGTTCATAGTTTACACACACACACACACACACACACACACACACACACACACACACACACCCGGGCGTACTGTTCCCCCCTCCTAGAGGCCGGGCTGGGCCTGGAGCTCCTCCCGCGGGGGGGAGACTGCGGGAAAGCGCTCCGCGTTGTCCTTCCCGGCCTCCGGCTCGGGCATTGAATCTTCATTCGAGTCGGTGTTGAGGTCCTCCTCCTCCGCCTCCTCCTCCCCCATCTCCTCGTCGTCTTCCTCCTCCTCCTCATCCTCGTCTTCTTCTTCCTCCTCCCCCCTCGCCCGCGTGGGCCCCCTCCTCCTCGGGGGACAGCTCCTCCTCTTCGTCGTCCTCCGCGCGGCCGGAAGGACCCCCGGCGAGGTTCTCCAGCGGGGGCTGCTGCTGCTGCTGCTGCTGCTGCTGCTGTGCCTCCGCGTTGTGGAGTTGTGGGTGGTGTTGGTGGTGAGGGTGGTGGTGGGGGTATGGGTGGTGGTGGTGATGGGGTTGGTGGTGGTGGGGGCGGGGTCCGGCGGCGGCGGCGGCGGCGGCGGCCATGGCGGCGATGGTGGAGTTGTTGTGGTGCATCTTCTTGCTGAGGTCCAGCGAGTCGCCGAGGCCCAGGCTGGCGGTGGCGCTCTTCAGGAAGAACAGGGAGCCGCCCACGTCGGTGCCCAGGTTCAGGGAGCTGTCCAGCCCCCCCACCGAGGACACGGGGGGGTACGGGTGGCCGTAGTCGGACGCCATGCTGACCGGCGGGTACAGCATGGGGGAGCTGCTGTTCCCGTGGGCGAGGCCGGCGGGGGAGAGGGCCGGGAGAGCCATGGCTGCTGCTGCTGCTGCTGCTGAGGAGGCTCCAGCATGGGGCATCCCTGACATCCCTCCGCCCAGCCCTCCTCCTCCTCCTCCACCGTAGTGGAGGTGGGGGTGGCGTTGGGCGTGAGGGTGGTGTTGGTGTTGGGGTGGGGGTGGGGGTGGGGGTGGTGGCGGGCGGCCTCCTGGTGGGGCGAGGAGGTGGCGGCGGCGGTGGAGGACGTTGTCGCGGCGGTGAGCTCGCCGCGCTCCTGCTTCTCGTGCTTGCGCTTGTGCGAGTCCATCTGGGACATGCCCACCACCGTGTGCTTGCACTCGGGGAAGGTGCAGTGGAAGTGCGAGCACTTGAGCTTGTACTTGCAGTCGGCCACCGCACAGTCGGCGCTGGAGCTGAACTGGCAGAAGCCGGCGGCGCTGATCACATCCTGCTTGCCGTGGTGCTTGCGGTGCGCCGTCACCTTGGTGCTGTCCGTGCAGCGGAAGCCGCAGCGCAGGCAGTGGAAGTGGGTGCTGTTGCCCGAGAACTGGCAGTCGGCGAAGCTGCAGCTGAGCGTGGACTTGAAGCGCTTGAAGTCGTCCAGCACCAGGTTGTCCACGCGGTCGTGGTGCTGCGCGTGCTTGTACATGTGCGTGCGCCCGCAGAACTTGTAGCCGCAGTGCTCGCGCGTGCAGTGGTAGTGCGTGACCTTCAGCGAGAACTGGCAGCCGAGGTCCTTGCAGTTCTCGTAGAGGTCGTAGCGGCGGAAGCCCTCCAGCATCATGCCCTCGTCGAGCATCTTGCGCGAGGACGCCGTCTTGCTGCGCTTGCCGAACGGCGACATGTCCTCGATGATCCAGAAGCGCTTCTTGGCGCCGGTCGCCGTGGGGATGGAGATGGTGTTGCCTGAAAAAAGAGGCGGGAAAAAAACAACAAGAGAGAGAGAGAGAGAGAGATGAGACACAGGATCGGCCAGTGGAAAAAAAACGCCACAACCTGCCAACCCCCCCCTCGCAACAAGCTATTCTCCGGAGGCCCCCCTCCCCCGGAGGTCTTGCCCCACCCTTGGGACCTCTGCTCAGCCAGAACCGGGCTTACAGGCTGAGTCAGCACACACACACACAGAGAGCTATTCCACGTCTAACTCATTCATTTATTTCGCTATCCTGACCTATCCTGACGATGTGATGGAGCGGACGGCGGGGTCGAGGTGATTCATTGAGAAACACGACACTTTTACGGCGCCGCCTCCGATCAGAGGCAGGGCTGTGTGGGTGTTAACCCCGCGTCAGAGTCTGATCCATTAGGCCGGGCTCTGAGAGGGAAGCAGCTAAACTCCATAACGGTAAGTCTTGACAAAAAAACAACAGTATTTTTGGTCTTTTTCCATTTCTGAAAGGCTGGTAAATAATCAGGCTTCAGCCGAATAACAGGACACATGAAACACAAGCTCACTGAAATCCGAGGGACTCTCTCGTCGGACTTGTGTGCACTTTGAACGTACGCCATGCGGTGACGTGTCAAGTTTGCATGCTGACAACGTGTTTATTTATTATTAGTATTAAACAAATGTGTTTCCGTGGCGATCATGCGAGCGCGTGTGAGAGCGCGACCGCGGCTATGAGCTTAGCGGCTCGACTCACACACACACACACACACACACACACACACACAATACAACGAACATTCTGCACCCCCGACGCAAAAAACTCAAAGTGTACGAGCTGCAGAGTTGTAGAAGTACCTGCAGCGTCCTGCACTATAGGGACGTCATTTTTAACCGGAGACGGAGTGGCAATGACGGGGCTGAAAGCCGGTGTGTTGTTGGTTGGCATGACAACAGTGGCTCCCAGAGAGGCGCTGAGCAGAGAGTATGACAGACAGGATGGAGAGAGGAGGTATGGGAGCGAGGAGAGGGGGGGCCGCAGCAGGGAGGTGACCTGCGCCACCGGGGGGCCGTGCTGGGGGGCCAGGGGGGAGGAGCGGGTGAGGGCGAGGGGGAGGGGGGTTAGGGGGAGAGGAGGGAGGGGTGGTGGAGGAGGAGGAGGAGGAGGAGGAGGTGGTGCGGTGGTGTGGTAGGCGGTATTGTCGGCAGGGGTGGAGGGAGGATCGACGGCGGCGGTGGTGGTGGTGGTGGTGGTGGTGTTGGTGTTGGTGACGGAGCAGCCTGGTCCTGGAGAGACAGGTTGACCGGAGGAGGAGGAGGGGAGGAGGAGGAGGAGGAGGAGGAGGAGGATGACGAGAAGAGGAGAGGAAGGTGAAGGACAAACACAGAGAAAGAAAGAGGGAGAGAAACGGGGAGGGACAAAACAGACGGAAAGACGTGACGACAAGAGCCAAGTTACACACACACACACACACACACACACACACACACACACGGAGGGATGGGAGGTAAAAGGGGAGAAGATAAGAGAATGATACAAAATGAAGGCCAAAGACAAGTAACCCAAACACCCAACCCAAGCCCCAAGTATGGGAGTCGCGGATAACGTTGGCAGAGGAACAGAGGATTGTGGGAAATCACACAAATTAAAGTCAAAGTCAAATAAAAGGAGTAAGTGTGTTTTTTGGGGCAGAAATAGCAAACCCTGTGCTAACTTTAGCCCTTTATTTATACAAATCAGCACTACAAGTTGGACGAAAAGAAATGAGTAACCAACCAAAGTGGAGGGAAGGGGATTGTTGAACAGATAATAAACATGTATTCTCATTCTTCCTCCACGGGGACTAAATTGGCAATATTGATCAATCTGGCCAGTCAACTATGAAGGAAAGTCTATGCGCAGCGTATCTACCTATCCACGATCACTATCACCCAACAACTGACACTCAAAACAGCCAATCAGCAAACAACGCTCACACAGACCATCAAATCCACCAATCGGCAGACACCTTATCTCTCCTGTAACTGACGTACCTGCCGGGGACCCTTCGTTTCCCACAGGCGTGCTGGTGCAGCTGCGGTCCTGATTGGACGACTCCGAGGAGAGGCCCAGCGGGCTGCCTCCGCCCATGTAGTCCATGTAGTCGTCGGTGTCGTCCATGAGGCCCGCGTACGCCGAGTTCAGGCCGGGCTGCTGGCCGCCCATCGGCCCGGAGGTCAGACCCGAGGTCAGGTGGTGCATGTCCTCTGACCTTTGACCCCCGAGGGACATCGCCTGCGAAGAGACACAACCGTCACTGTCACTGTGGCGTCGATGTCACGGGTGCCCAAGGGGTAAACGGGATTTGGCACTGATATGGGAACATATTTTGGAGTACAACAAACGTCTCACGACTTCACGAGGCCAACAATAATAGCAAAAAGAAAACTGAGAAAACAAGTTCCAGGTACATTCTGTACATTCCGTGGCATGGCGGTACAGTCATATGGACGTATTTTAACGACAGGAACTTTAACTACCGTCTACCGCGGCTGCATTGATGTACAGTGTGTGAATTTTTATGTTTTCGCATTGACAAGGGAAGGTATTGTTTGTCGCTGAGTGGAAATCACTGGAAAGGAAGTTTGGTGTGAAAAAGAAGACATCTATGACACGAGAATCCGGTAATAGGTGAGCATTATAGAGGAGGTGAGGAACTTGTTTTTTGTTTTCTCTCACTAAGCCGATGTGTACCACAGTAATCA
>PIJE02000928.1:30981-58481 GCA_002895965.2 Coryphaenoides rupestris | reverse complement strand
AGAGAGAGAGAGAGAGAGAGAGAGAGAGAGAGAGAGAGAGAGAGAGAGAGAGAGAGAGAGAGAGAGAGAGAGAGAGATCACTGGAGAGAGAGAGAGAGAGAGAGAGAGAGAGAGAGAGAGAGAGAGAGTATGGTAATAAATTATGGAATTATGGAAATAAACTGAATTGAATGGTGGGTTAGCTCCATTGCAGAGTAGAGCCATACATGTGCTGTTGAGTAGACGTGAGCTGGGGTCATGGTTTTTTTAGTCAAAGGTCATTCAGCAGGTCAACGTGAGGTCAAAGTGAGGAACAAGAGAGGAACCGAGAGCCGAGAGTGACGGAGGCGAGCAGACGTTGGATAAAAACCGAGCTACGGTGAATTCAGATGTACGTGTTGTGAAGGAAACAGGTTCGGGCCATCTTGCTCAAAGACGCCTACAGGTTAGACGAGGAACCCGGGACTCTTTTCAGCCGGGAGTCAAACCCCTTCACGGCGAGACCACCACGAGAGCGTCCTATAAAGAAGCTACTGAATGTATATCGATGTATATTTATATATTTATTATATATGACATACTTCTCCTGGAACTGCAGGAAGCCGGGCTTGACCTGCGGCTTGGCGTTCTCCAGGGACGTGGTGGCCAGCGCCGAGTTGGCGGGCAGGTTGGGCATGGAGGCGGGCATCTGGGGGATGCTGCCGGCCAGCTGCTTCCAGGCCAGCAGGGAGGAGGAGGAGGAGGAGGAGGAGGGCGGCGGCGGGGAGCCGTAGCCGCCGGTGGACGACAGGTTGGCCACGTCCATGGCGGCCATCATGGGGCTGTTGGCCACGGAGACGGGCGCGGCCGGCTGCAGCGGAGCGCCGTCCTGGGACTCCTTGGAGTCGTTGAGCGACGGCTCCGACTTCACCTTCATGGAGGCTCTCAGGTGGGGGGGCTGAGGGGGGGGGGGGTGGGTGGGGGGTTGGGTGGGGGGAGAGGGGTGAGACACACGGTGAGAACATGCGTCTGTGGTTTGGCTTTGGATCCATCATGGAGTACTAGTCCTGACACTAGTTCCACTCGCTGGTACTACAGTAGTGTCAGTAAAACAGTTCAAGTAGAAAACAGAAAGAGCCTTAATTCTATAGCCCTAAAAAAAGAGCGATTTTACGTAAAGAAATCACTAATCAGTCATTCATAATAAAAATAATAATATAATAATTAATAATACAAGAAAATGCAATCCAATGAATTTTTTTATATATATTGTTTTTTACAAAAAATAAATTACAAATAATTACAAATATGTAGAATATACATAAGAAATGCATATGTAGTTTACAATAAATATATATAAGTAATTAAGTAATATAATTACTGATAATTACTTCATTATTTCATTATGTTATGGTATTTATTTGGCCATATTGAACTCCTTACTTGGCGTGTTTGACGGCTCCGTCCACGGTGCTGAAGAGAGCCCCACAGTCCTCCACCAGACAGTGGAAGTGGACCTTCTGCAGGAAGTCACACTGGGCCTCGCAGAAGTCGTCCGTGTCGAACCTGAACACACACACACACACACACACACACACCACAGAACACACACCGCCATGCTTCAGTCAGCTGCTTGTTGCGGTGGGTTGGAATAGGCTGTGTGTGTGTGTGTGTAGTCTTCATGCAGTCGGTCAGCTTGTGGTATTGTTATTTACCAGAGGCTTTGACATCAGATTGAGCAAGCATATGTGAATGGATATGCGTGTGTGTGTGTGTGTGTGTGTGTGTGTGTGTGTGTGTGTGTGCGCGCCGTCTGGTCATGGTGTGTACCTGCGCAGGTAGGTCCTCCAGATCTCCGCAGGCTTCTCTGCCTGCTGCCTGCGCATGATCCTGCTCAGGTACTGGGCCGCCTCGGAGCCCTCGGGCCCCGGGGGTCCCTCCAGCTCCGTCTTCAGGTGCATGGCGCTGAAGAGAGCCGGGTTCACCTGGGACATCTGCACACACAGACACAGGCACACACACACACACACACACACACACACACACACACACACACACACACACACACACACACACAGGCACACACACACACACACAGGCACACAGGCACACGCAAGCAACACAGAGAGGAAGGGGTTAGGCACACACAGGTCGGGCTGAGACACGCGTGTATGTGTGTGTGTGTGTGTGTGTGTGTGTGTGTGCACCTGTCGGCCGCACACGCGTGCTGACACACAGGCGTGCACACACACGCATGTGTTAGAACACACAGAACACACACACACACAGGCAGCCGCATAATACCACCACATAATATACATAATCATTTGGCAGCGCGAGAATTGAAAAAAATAAAAGGGGGGAAAAAGCCCTTAACTGCCAGATTTACAAACACCCGGGGATTGTGTCTGAGAGGAAGCCAAGAGACACACGCGCGCGCCAAGCTGCTGGTGTGTGCGCAGCGTCTGGTGTGGCGCGGCGGTTCGCCGGCGGTGGCGTTCCAAATACGATGCCGTCGGGCTCGCCTATCTGGGTTCAATTCAACCACTCAATGGCTTTTTGCGGCGCGGGAACCCCCCGAATGTAGACTTTAATCCCCCAGACAGGGAGTACAGACAAACAAACAAACAAACAAATATATAAATAAGCAGCTCTAACCGCGCGAGTGCTACTCGAAACCGCTACGCTACACGCTGTAGCGTAGCGTAGTGAGCTAGCTAGAGGCCTGCGGCGCCGCGCGTCTCTCACTCCCCGGCCCGTCCTCTGCTGTCCCCCCTTCCGTTAAAAAGAGGAATAAAACAATGGATGGACAAATAATAAATAAATAAATAAATAAATGACGCCGGCGCGGGATATTAAATCACCGCGGGCATCATCCCGACCGCTCCTCCTCCTCCTCCTCCTCCTCATTTGTATCACTCTGGAAGACGTATGAGGAAAGAAGTAACCAGAAACAACAACAATGGCCACTTTAATCATGCGGCAAAGACAAACAAACGCGCGTTTAAGTACGGACCCCGGCTGACAGCTTTACTCCACCGACACGCGTGATGCTGATAGCTGTGAATCGATGGCTTGAATGGACGTTAAGAGAGAGAGAGAGAGAGAGGGAGGAGAGATGGAGGGATGGAGAGATGGAGAGATGGAGAGATGGAGAAAGAAAGGTGTAGGACGTCCAAAAAACAGAAAGAGCTCTTTCAGAGTTTAAAGAACAGCTCATCAAAAAAACAACATCTCAATATATCTGGCGGCGGCGTCATCACATTAACGCGTGAGAGAGGGGCGGCGAAAATTACACTCGGGTGAAAAATGGCCGGAAAATTTAAATGATACAAACTCATCTTATTAGCGGCGGGAACATTAAAAAACAAACATGGCCCCCGTGCGAGGCCCCCGCTAATTTGTCTCGGGACGAGAGAGCCGTTGATGGATGTATCTTACCTTATTCATAAGCGAGGATAAAAGAGATGTATTCCCCGCTACCCCGTGTCCGTTTGATTCATTACTGGAACAAGCAAAAAATGAACAATGTTTAGCTAAGATTTGCATGGGAACAGTAAATATTTCTATCTATCACGCGAGGCATGTGCGCCGCGTAATGAAGAAGAAACACGGCCGCCGTCTCCACATGTTATATGTACGCTATGTTAGCAGCGGGTTGGCGTTGTACACAGGCCCCCCCCTCTCCCCGGGAAATAGAAAGAAAAAGCTGAGATGTATTAATTACCGTATAATTTTACATGAGTATCATAGTTACGAGAAATGGCTGCCAAGAAAAACGACTTCATTAAACCAAATATTAAACACACAAAAAAGAAATATGTGTTGTACTTTTATTACTTGTGTTAATAATATGATATACTATATATATATATATATATATATAGAAAGAGAGAGAGAGAGAGAAAAGGGAGAAATACATTACATTATTCCCCCAGGATTATTAAAGGGATCGGATTTATATACTACATTATATACTACGTACTACATATATATATATATATATATATATATAAATGTACTCTTGTGAGCGCTGAGGCGTTGTGTGAGCACCTGTGGTCTTTCTTGCTGAGGTCCAGGCTGTGCTCCTGCATGGAGTCCGAGTGCGGGACGCCCACGGGACCCCCGTCCACCGGCTCCTGCTTCACCTGGACCAGACTGAAGCAGCTGGCTGCTGACAGAGGCTGACCACCACCCCCTGGGGACCCCACCACCAGAGAGAGAGAGAGAGAGAGAGAGAGAGAGAGAGAGAGAGAGAGAGAGAGAGAGAGAGAGAGAGAGAGAGAGAGAGAGAGAGAGAGAGAGAGAGAGAAGAGAGAGAGAGAGAGAGAGAGAGAGAGAGAGACAGAGAGAGAGAGAGAGAGAGAGAGAGAGAGAGAGAGAGAGAGAGAGAGAGAGAGAGAGAAGAGAGAGAGAGAGAGAGAGAGAGAGAGAGAGAGAGAGAGAAAGAGAGACGAGACAGACAGAGAGAGAGACAGAGAAAAACAACATTTATTGTTGGTCAGCATTATTAACCGCCGTGACGAGATCCAATGTGACTTCTCCACCGTCCCCCCAAACCCCCCCCGCCCCCATCACCACCATCTCCCTCACCCCCCCTGCCCCCCCCCTCCCCCCTGCACTCCGAGTGATAATTATGGTGGAATTATGTCAGGCCGTCAAGCCTCTTAAATGGGATTGAGAGGCGGGATATATGAGGTAAAAAGACTCCTTTTTCTGCAGCACTTGTCACAACTCATTTGCCAGGCTGCCGCTTAACTGGTCATTAAGCCGCATGCTAATGCTGAGGGAAAGTGGCAGCTTCGGATTGCCACCGCCACCACCACCACCACTGTCTCCATCACCACCACCACCAACCACCACCACCACCACCCACCCACCTCCCTGACAATCGGGCGCCAGCCAGTGTCACTGAGCGTGCCCACAAGGGGGGCTGCTGCTAGGGTGGTGGGTGGGTGGGTGGTGGGTGGGTGCTTGGGTGGATGGTGAGATGTCGGTCAGATTGGAGCTGACAGCCAATCAGATTGGTTCAAATAGCGTGACCCCCCTCGATCACCAGCTCTAGCGAATAGGTATTCAGCGGAGAGAGAGACCCCCGTCGCCAGGAGAGGAGCGACGAAGGGACAAATAAAATGAATAAGCAGGAGGAGGAGGAGGAGGAGGAGGAGGAGGAGGAGAGTGGTGGTGGGAGGTAGAGGAGAGAAGGAGGTTGGTTGTTGAACAGCTAGGTGAAATCCGCCGCGTCCGCCCCCCCCACCACCACCAGGCACCTATCCCTCACCCCCTCCCCGTTCCGTGCCCAAATGATTGGAAGTATGTTAATTTGCCCCAGCCGGGCGTAGACAGAGTCAGAGCTGTAAGGTAGACAGTAAGTGGTGTTTTTATTAAAAAACGACACAGAGGGGGAGCGGTGGCGGGGGGGGGGCGGGCGGAGAAGTGGGGGAGGTGGGGTTGGGCTGGTCGGAGCGCCGGGGACCAACCTCTTAAGACGCCGGGACAGCAGAGTGCACGGACATCGCGGTGATTGCGGTCGCGTGATTGGGCGACCCGTGGTGGGTGGGGGGGGGGGGGGCGGGGGGGGCTATGTTGTTTAGGTGGTGGTGGTGGTGGAGGTGGTGGAGGTGGTGGAGGTGAGGGATTGTGACAGGCAAGGTCATGGGCAACCGTGTGTGTGTGTGTGTGTGTGTGTGTGTGTGTGTGTGTGTGTGTGTCCTTGGCCCTCCCCTTTCCCCCACCCCAACCGGACACTACGCCTTCTTTTACTTCTCCGCCATGAGAAGAAGAAGGGCACCGACCGAAGTCACGGTGGTGGTGGTGGTGGTGGTGATGGTGGTGCTGATGGTGGTGGTGAATGTGGTGGTGGTGGTGTTGGTGGTGGTGGTGGTGTGGTGGTGGTGATGTGGTGGTGGATGTGGTGGTGGTGGTGATGGTGCTGGTGGTAATGGTGGTGGTGGTGGTGGTGGTGGTGGTGGTCGGTGGTGTGATGGGTGCGGTGTAATGGTGGTGGTTGGTCGGTGGTGGTGTGGTGGTGGATGGTGTGTGGTGGTGGTGGTGGTGGATGACCCGGGGACACATGAGGCCGAGGGGGGCGGGGGGGGGGGGGTGGAAGGGTAGAGGATGAGGTTGGGTGGCTGGGGGGGTGGAGGAGGAGCCCCCCGTCTTGTTGGGCTGCAGTCAGCAGAGAGCCGACGGAGACGAGGGGACGGGGGGCCGCGTCAGTGTCAACGCAGCTCTCAACCTGACAACAGTGGAGCGGGGGGGTGGTGGTGGATGGATGGATGGATGGAGGGATGGGTGGAGGAGGAGGAGGAGGAGGGCCTGAGAAACAAGGGGGTGTAGTCTGCCACGCTGTTCTGCTGCGGCTGGATCGGGGGGAGGTCAGCGAGCGGCGGCTGAGCTCTCAGAGAGTCTCCGTCTTCCTCCACCCGCCCACACACACCACCACCCCCACCCCCACCCAGTCACCCCCCACCCCCCCACCCCCCCCCACTCACCATCACCCAGTCACCCCCCACCCCCCCACCCAACACACCCAAAATTAACCAGCCAGACAAAGGCCTGCCTTGTCACGGGCAATTACATCAAGCCACTGTACCGACCGAGTGTGTGTGTGTGTGTGTGTGTGTGTGTGTGGTGTGTGTGCGCATTAAATCAAGCTACCCACTATATCATCTGCATATGATTATACCGAACACCGCTAAAAAACAAGGCCTTTTCGTGCTGCCGGTGAACGCAGATTATGACTGGTGTGTGTGTGTGTGTGTGTGTGTGTGTGTTGTGTGTGTGCGTGTGTGCGTCTGTGTAAGATATATAGCGGTGTCGCTCCGCTAACGTTTGTACGGCGTACGAATAATACGGCGTTCCCGCCCACCGCCCGGAGACGCGCGGGGAGCAGATGAGACTCGGGGAGACTGGAAAAAGCGTCGTGTTTCTGGAGGCAGCGTGTAATTACGTAGGATAAGACGAGGGCCCCGCTGCTGAGAGATCATTTGTACCGTGTGGCATAATTAGCAAACCCTTCAGATTGCGTGCGTTTTCTAAGAAAAAAAGAAACGCTCAAGGATGTGGGGGGGGGGGGGGGGGGTTGGGGTTGGGGGGGGGGGGTGAGGGGCAACACGAGAGTGGAACATTAATACAAAAAAATATTACGAAAACACGACGCAACGCGACAAAATACTAAAAAGATACGTCGCTCACTTTCCAACGGCAGCCTCTTCGGTAACTAACCGGAAAACGAATAAACGTAAAAAAACCGTAAGTGTGAGATGGAAACGTGACCCGATAAACAAGCACACAACATGACCTGCAAATAGCCACAAACACCGAGAATCTTCTCACACCTGTTAAGCACAGAGACGCGCGAAAAAAAGAAAAAAAAAGCCACTTCCTCTCTAGTTTAGCCCTAAATGTCTCGTTCACACAAATCTTTAAAGAAAAGACAAGAAGTTATTTCAGAGAAACCCCGACCTCAAACACCACCTCGCTTCTCTGTTGTTTCTGCTGCTGCTCGCTGGTGTTTTACACACACACACACACACACGCGTGCACACACACGCACACGCGCACGCACGTGCGCACACACAAAGACACACACATGCGCGCACACACACACACACACACACGCGTGCACCCACAAAGACACACATGCGCGCACACACACACACACAAACACTCACACGCACCCACACACACACGCAAAGACACAAACACAAACAAAGACACACCCACACACACGCAAAGACACACACACAAACAAAGACACACACAAAGACACACACACACACACACACACACACACACACATACGCATATCCACGCACACACGCATACACACACACACACACACACACACACACACACTGAGCTAATATGCACGTGTACAATAAAGGAGATAGTGAGTGGGGGGGGGGTGGGGGAGGGGGAATTGAGGGGGGGGGGGCTTGATCGCACCATCTGCCGAGGCCCCCACCTTCAGCAGGTAGCTCCATCGAGGGGTTCAGGGGGTACCTGCTGGGAGACCCAGAGGTGGGGCTCAGTGTGACAGCCACCCCCCCCCCCCCCCCCCTCCTCCACCAGGACCAGAGAGAGGAGGAGGTGGAGGTGTGAGGGGGGACGGGGGCGGGGGGGTCTCCTGGTGCAGCACATTATCAATTTATTGACTCAAACTGAAAAAAAGTGTCTTTGTCTTTGTCATTCTGTGATGCCAACCATGACAGGATCGAAAAGAAAAAACGTTTTTGCCCCAGTGGCTTCTGTATTTCTACCCGTCGTTTTTTTTTTTCTTATTTCTTTTTTTGGTTATCGCTTTTTTTTCGTATTCTTTTTCTCTCCAGTGCTTAATTTCATTCCACCTCCATTTGGCGGGAGCGCGGGCGCCTGCCTGATAAGCGGGCCGGGTGGTGGGTGGGGGGAGACATGTCGCGAGGCCTCACCCACCCGCCCACCCGCCCACCCCCCACCCGCCCACCCTCCCTCCCTCCCACCCACCCACCCACCCACCCGCCCGCACCTCCCCTTCCCCACCCAACAACAGCAGGCTTCCCTCCCCCTGTCAGCGCCTTTATCTCCAAATGGATTGTGGGTATCTGACAAACGATCGCCACGACAACAAGCCCCGAAGCAGAGGGCCGTGAAACCCCTGAAATGTCCCTCAAAGCCCTGGAAGTGGCAGTTCTCTCTCCCTCTCTCTCTCTCATGCTCTCTCTCTCTCTCTCTCTCTCTCTCTCTCTCTCTCTCTCTCTCTCTCTCTCTCTCTCGTTGTCCCTCGTCCTCGCTCGCCCGCTACACCGTGAGACAGTGATAGCACTGACCTCTGAGTGCACCCTCGGCTCTGGCTGAGTGGAGAAAGTAGCGCACGCACACACACACACACACACACACACACACACACACACACACACACACACACACACACACACACACACACACACACACACACACACACACACGCACACACACACACACACACACACACACACACACACGCGTGGACGCATGCACGCACACGCACACACAAACAGAGGAAGGGAAAAAGGGGGAGGATGTGGCTTGCGGATGATGGACGTGATTTATTGCTATTGATAAATTCTGGGCTTGGTTCTCTTTACCATATTACTGTCAACTCTCCCGCGTGGACGCCTCAGATACTGGAAACAAACATGAAAACCAAGCAAACAAACAACCCGGCTCATAATTAGATCTGACGTGATATACACCCGGGGTGGGGGGGGGTCGCTGTACCACTGGGATCAGCTCCGTTTGGTCCACTTTACTATCTAGTCTCGAGTCTCAAAGTTAATAATCATGTCATCATCCCTCCATTTCTCAACTGGGAATTCACAAAGTGATTAGCGATGAGGACCCTGTTTAAAAACGAAACTTTAAACACACATGTGGATGATCTGCACTTTTTGCACCTCAAATTATACATTTCAGGTGTTAAAATCACAATGGATTGTGGGTAGAGCAGGTAACAGGGGGGGGCGGGGGACAGAACTCACCTATGTCATGGCCGCCGAGGGGCTTGAGCGCGGCGGCCGCCAGCCGGGCCATCATGGGCGAGATCAGCCCCTTGCTCGCCGACAGCTTCTCCATGATGGAGGAGGCGGCGAAGGAGGTGGGCGTGGAGGCCATGGCCCCCTCGGCCCCCGCGCTGGAGCAGCTCTGCGCCAGCGAGTCGCTGGGCACCGAGTGGGCGGCCGACGACACGGCCGAGATCAGGCTGGCCGCCGAGTGGGGCAGATGCAGGGGCATGCGCGGCATCAGCGGGAAGAAGGGGTTAGCGCCTGCGGCGGCTGCGGCGGCGGCGGCGGAGGCCAGCGCGTTGTTGGACAGCGTCAGCCCCACAGGCATGTTGCTAGGCAACGCCTGCGCCAGGAGGCTGGACATGCGCTGATGCTGCTGCTGCTGTTGGCCCAGGGAGGCGGGCAGCGAGGGCGTGGCCGGCTTCAGGGCGTGGTGGTGGTGGTGGTGGTGGTGGTGGTGGGGGCCCGAGGACGGGGACGAGGAGGAGGAGGAGGAGATGGCGGCGGCCATGGCGGCGGCGGCGGCGGCGCTGGAGGTGGAGGTGGGCGTGCTCAGCAGGTGGGGCAGCGTGGCCGAGTGCTGGGCGGTGGGCGAGGCGCTCAGGCTGGAGTTCTTGCTGCTGATGGCCGAGAAGTCCATGAGGTCGTCGTTGCTGGACTCCTCGCCGGGCTCCTCCTTGGGCACCAAGAAGGCGACGGAGGAGGAGGAAGAGGAGGAGAGGCCGCCGCCCATCACGCCCGAGGAGGAGCGAATGTGGCGGCGCTCGTGCTTGCGCTTGTGCGAGGTCATCTGGCTGGTGGAGGTGAAGGTGAAACCGCAGCCGGCGCGGATGCAGTGGAAGTGGTTGGTGGCCTTGCTGTAGACGCAGCCGTCGTACTTGCACTCCTCGTACTTGTAGAACTTCTTGAAGCCGTCCTTGGCGTACGCGTCGTCCTTGATGTGGTAGCTCTTGTGCTTCTCGATGTCACACTTGTTCTTGAAGGTGAAGCTGCAGCCCGGCCGCCTGAGGGGTCGGGAAAAAGATATAGTTTTTAATAAAAATGAACAATCAAACGATGAAAACACACAGGGAAGAGGAAATGGTTGGTGAATTTGGGTTTGTTATTCACTATTTGTGGGAATGATGATTTTTGCGTCGCAATTTTCATTTTCACCAAAAACACAATCGGGACATTTGTTGTGGTCTGTACCGTAGTTAGTGATTTTTGATCATATTTCAATTAATTGTTAACAGCCCCTACTCACAGCTTGACGGACCAAACTTGCGGACAATTGTCTTGCACTTAAAGTCATCTCTCTTCGTCGCGTCGAGCATGTAATAAAAATACCGTACACATGTCTACACATGGGAGTCCGGGGTCACCTGAGCCCCGCCCCCCCCCCCTCACCTGCAGTGGAAGTGGGTGGTCTTCTGGCCGTAGAACTGGCACTCCACCGTGCCGCAGTCCTCGGTGGCGCGGAACCGCTGGAAGCCGTCGTTGATCAGCTGGGCGTTCTTCTTGTGGAAGTTCTCGTGCGTCATGACGTCGGAGGTGCTGGTGTACACCTTGTTGCAGCCCACCTGCAGGGCAGAGATGTGTCTTGAAACTGGAAAATAAAAGGTCTGGCCCCGGAGCAGACATGATAGTTTCAGTTCATTCAGTCGCCATCTTAAAAAGGAAGCCATTTTGTTGTGTTGTTGTTGTTGTTGTTGTTGTTGTTATTGAGTGTTCACGCATGTATGCACACACACACACACGCGCGCGCGAACACACACGCAGACACACACACAGACACACACACATAAACACAGAACAAAGCTGCAGTAGGATGTGTTGCATTGGCCTGAAGCGGTGAGTTAGTTTGACTCAGGTTCGTTGCCTCGGAAACAAAAAAAAAAAACCCACGTTATTTAATTTATCGGTTTCAGTGTGTGTGTTTTTCTTCTTTCATTTTTTTAGAATTTCCCCCCAATTGGTTTGTGGTTTGCGAGCAACGGATCGGAACTCAGCAAGCACTCAGCAAGTTTTTTCTTTTCTCCTTTCTAGTCTCGTCCAACCTGAGCGTCAACAATTTCGATGAGCCTCAAAAGAGGAAGAGTTTCTCTCAGAGGCGACGGAAGGTCACCGCAGGTAACGCGTGAGAAAGCTACCTCCAGCACATTCACTTATAGAATAAAAAACAACAACCATTGAGGTAGCGAGATCTGCGGTGGAGCAGACGCGACGGGCGGAGGGGCGGGGGGGGGGGGGGCCGGGAGATTCACATATATAGACACATACATATAGTCTGTGTTTAAAATAAAAAAGCACTGTGTGTATGTATCGCCACTGGCACCGGCTCGCCCACACACAAACAGGGCAAGTTCTCCATATTGAGTCAAACAATGAAAATGAATGCCTCTGTGTGTGTGTGTGTGTGCGTGCGTTTTCCTTTTTTTTCCTCTCCATCGTGTAAATCAATCGTGCCGCATGTCGATGTCTGTAGGTTCTCACAGACTGTTAAAACACAAGCCCTGAAACCTCTTAATAACAATTAGGGCCCGGAGAGAGAGACAAGGACAGAGAGAGAGAAGAGAGAGAGAGAGAGAGAGAGAGAGAGAGAGAGAGAGAGAGACGTTTTAAAAAAGAATCTATCTCAGAGCCATCCTGTGCTGGGATACAGTGTCGCTGTGCAGAGAGTAGGAGAGAGAGAGAGAGAGAGAGAGAGAGAGAGAGAGAGAGAGAGAGAGAGAGAGAGAGAGAGAGAGAGAGAGAGAGAGAGAGAGAGAGCTCTCTGCACCTTGACACCTTGAAAATAAGCAGGCGTAAAAAATTAAACAAATCCAAAAGGGGGGAATAATCTCACGACTGGCCACTTGGTACTAAAAGATGAAAAATGTGTAGTTTATATAAACACCTTAGCGAGTTTTATCCATGCCAATTAAGGAGCGAGAGAGTGAGGGACTGGAAGGAGTGTGTGTGTGTGTGTGTGTGTGTGTGTGTGTGTGTGTGTGTGTGTGTGTGTATCTGTGTGTCCATCCATTTGATTTTTCTTTTATTTAGTTTACAACACCTTGTGCCAAACTGCTCTTTAAGTGCAATTCAGGGTTTAAAGAAAGAAAAAAAAAAGGTAGCAGGCCAGTAATTTCCTTTTATAGATGTAGTTAAACCACGCGACATTCAGCCATCCCACCACCCCGGTGTGTGTGAGTGTGTGTCTTGTTATGCCAGAGTGGCCTGCTTTTCATATGTCCTGGCAGCTAGCTATGCTACGCTAGACCGCAGCTTCCTACCGCTGGACCCGGTGGATCTTCAGTTGCCCCTAAATGGCAGCCAAGTGTCCCCGCCACCATCTCTCGCCTCCTATGGCTTCTTTAAATGGCGCCCCTGGAGTTACAACCGTGCGGATTTGGACAACGGGGGTTTCTACTCATCTACTAATCTACTCATCTAATGTGTGTGTGTGTGTGTGTCTGTGTGTGTTATAATGATATGATGTGTTATAATGTTCAATGTTCTGCACCCATTCCACAAAAGCACATTCCTTGTTTGTAAGAACGATGGTGATAAACCTGATTCTGATTCTGATAAGCCCTGGAATCTGAACTAATTCATTTAAAATCTTCTTGTCCGATTGTGTGTTTTGGGCAATGTGGGGCCTTCTCAGGTAGCCTTCGACCAATGAAGTTGCAGGCTTACAGAAGACTGTGTTTGTGTGTGTGTGTGTGTGTGTGTGTATGAGTGCGTGTGACCGCATTTGTGTATGGATATGAGTATGTGTGTGTGTGTGTGCGTGTGTGTGTGTATATATGTATGCGTTCATTATATGAGCGTGCACGCTCATGTGCGTTAAGTGAGCGTGCGTGTGTGTGTGTGTGTGTGTGTGTGTGTGTGTGGGTGGAGCGGAGACAAGGACGAAGACGGAGGAGGAGGAGGAAGAAGAGAAGGAGAGAGGAGGAGGAGGTGGAGGAGGAGAGAGGAGGAGGAGAGAGGAGGAGGAGAGAGGAGGACAGAGGAGGGAGAGCAGGAGGAGGAGGAGGAGACAGAAGAGGAAGAGAGAGGAGGAGGAGGAGATGGAGGAAGAGGAGGAGAGAGGAGGCGAGAGGAGGAGGAGGAGGAGGAGAGAGGAGGCGAGAGGAGGAGGAGGAGGAGAGAGGAGGAGGAGGTGGAGGAGGAGAGAGGAGGAGAGAGGAGGAGGAGAATGGGGGAGGAGGAGACAGAAGAGGAGGAGTAGGAGGAGGAAGAGGGGAAGGAGGAGACAGAAAAGGAGGAGAGAGGAGGAGGAGGAGGAGGTGGAGGAGGTGGAAGAGGAGGGGGCGTGGCCGGTCCATCTACCTGCATGCAGTGGTAGTGGGTGCTCTTCCCGTTGAGGTGGCAGTCGTGGTAGTAGACGCTGCAGTCGTCCAGCGGGCTGAAGCGCATGAAGCCGTGCTGCAGGGAGTTGTCTCTCTTCTTGTGCATGTTGTAGTGGCGGATCACGTCCTGCTTGCTGGTGAACCTCTGCTCCGGACACAAGGGGAGGGTGGGGGGGGGGGGGGGGGGGCGGGCACAAGAACGTAGGTGTTAACAACGGCCGCTGAGTCAAGTCGATCGGTATCGGTATCAAAAGTCAAAGGTCAAAGTGTTGTGTTGTCACAACACAACACAAAACAGGGACATTCCGAACGGTGACATTCTGGCGACAGTATGCAAAAAAGATCAAATATAAATAAAGTATGGTGAAGTAAAGATAAAGTGTAGTCCAGTCTCAAAGGGCTTTTCCAACACCCTCCTCCCCCTGACTCCGAACCCTCTGTAGGGCGAGGACAACCTGCCCTCATTACCAGGGAACACGGAGAGAAGGATCCCTCCTCCCAGGCATGCTTGGGAGTGCAGCGTGTGTCATAATGGACAGACATAACGGTAGCGTAACAAGCAAAAGAGAGTTTAAAGTAATAATACAGACTAAAACACTTTGACGTCGCGATAAAAACGTCTATTGGTGATGAACAACGCACCCCGGGTCCTCTTTTTATCGCTATTTGTAATTCGTCACTGGCCGTCGTGTCTGTTCTCCTGCGATCTGCTCCGGTGTGCTGTTTCTCCTACGTTACCCAGAATGCCTTTCACTATCAACATCGGGATGCAAAATTCGGTAGATTGTACAGAATGAGCAAACAAATAAATAATCACCGACAACACTGTCAAATACTTTGGTTTATTGTGTCGGTTCCCCGTCAAAAGGGCTTGTCTGAAAGAGCAAGAGCATTCAAGGACTTCTTTTATCAAACACCTTAAAAAAGGAGACCAATTGGAATGGCCCCACTTGACACATCACAAGTGGGAGTATCCACCCAGATGTATGGTGGATAGATCAGCCTCCCAGTCTCCCCAGTGGACTGCAGCAACTGGGAGGCTGATTCGCTCGGCTTTGGAATGACGATGATCACGCTCACACCTGGTGGAGTCTTTAAATGATGTGTGAATTTAAGGGGGGGAGGTGTTACGAGCCCTGGTCATAGATCTAAGTTATAAGTGTGTGTGTGTGTGTGTGTGTGTGTGTGTGTGTGTGTGTGTGTGTGTGTGTGTGTGTGTGTGTGTGTGTGTGTGTGTGTGTGTGTGTGTGTGTGTGTGTGTAAAAGTCCCTCTCTGTGTTTGCTGTTTCCTCGTGTGTGCCAGCCTGTTCACGTGTCGTGTTGTCGTGTTGTCAGGTTGTCGTGTTGTTGGGTGTACTGGAGGATGAGTTCATGCGGTGGGGTGTGTTTAATGTGTGGGCGTGGTCCCTGCTGATTGGCTGGCCAGGCGCTGGCAGTTAGGTGTTAGGTGAAGATCAGAAGTAGGCCACGCCCTATTTATTTGGCCACTTCCTGCTCAGGCACAAGTGGCGTGTGTGTTTGTGTTCGTGGCACTTTCTGTTTGTTTCAGTTCTGGCTGATGATTCACTCTGTGCCACACGGACGGTCGCATTTGACGACGATGATGAGGAAGATGATGAGGAAGAGGAAGGTGAGGGAGAAGTAGAACGGGAAGACGAGGTGCAGCATGACAGGCTAGAGGCGGAGCTACTCTTGATTGACTTGGCGTAGCTCAAACGAAAGCTGTGACCCGTCTGTGAGTCTGAGCCGGGGATGTGTGAGCACGCACACACACACACACACACACACACACACACAGACACACACACACACACACACACTCACACACACACTGCACCCCCCTGACCCCACCCCTCCCTGTTTCCCGGTATCATTTTTCATTCCGCTCCATACATTATTTTAAAATTTTAATTAAAATCACTTGACATGCAGGATCACATTTGAGATGATTTTTTTTTGTGCGTTTTTTTGTGATGTTTTTCAGGCGGGGGCGCACAGGGCTGGTGGGGGGAGACGAATAATAGCAGACGACTGAAACAAACAAATAAATAAACAGACAAACAAGCTAACAACCCAACCGAAAAAATAAATCAACCGTTTTCCTTTTCTTCCCCTTCTTCCCTTTCCGTCTTCTTTCCTTTCTTTCAATTCCCCCGCTCAGGATATGATTCAATTTTTAATTAAAGCATCACCGCTTGCTCTGGTTGCCGGTAATAACGAGTGAATATGCCCAAGATCTCCCCGCCTGAGAAATGAAGGCAAGAAAGCCTCCCTCTCTCTCTCTCTCTCTCTCTCTCTCTCTCTCTCTCTCTCTCTCTCTCTCTCTCTCTCTCTCTCTCTCTCTCTCTCTCTCTCTCTCTCTCTCTCTCTCTCTCTCTCTCTCGGTGCCACGCAGGAGTCATCAAGGAGGAGAGCGCCTCCGCCCAGATCGACGGCAACAAAATCTTCTGTAATTGGGCTTAAGCTGATGTTACGGAAACTGTAACTGGAGAAGCGCGAATCAATGAGGCAGTTCTGCCGGGCCCCTCGCTCCGTATTTATCCCCCGCTAAGTGAAAATATATCAGAAAGATCCATTCTTAAACACGGCCCTAATTGCTATAAAGCAAGTAGGGTAATTGCCTGGTGTCGTGTGCTTTGACGGCGCGCACGTAAAAAAATAAAATAAAATAAAAAACCCGCAGCGCAGCTCAGATCTCACGCGGCTGTTTATTCCTCGTGCTACTCCATCCATACCGTCTCCGTTCTGTTCCTCGCCTTTTATTTTAATGGTTTATTATTGTTGTTATGATATATCCCATGATGGTTGGATTTGGAATTGTCTTGTTTCTCCTGAATTCACCCGCCTGCGTTACAAGGCAGCCGGTTGTTAAACGCCGCGATGATGCTGGTTCACAGCGAGGAGGATCTGAGCCGCCCGGCGTGGCGGACGGTACATCGGATCCACGGCGTGGCGTCCGAAATAGTCCCTCGGACGAGAAGGCGGAGAGAGGGGGGGGGAAAAAAAGATCTCATTTTCAGATGAGTGGCGATGAAGGCTGGAAGCCACTCGCTACATGTATTTTAGGATTCCCCACCAGTGTGGCAAGATACTCACACTATGCACAAGATAGGCACACACACACACACACACGCGCCAGCGCACACACACACACACACACACACACACACACCCACACACACACACAGCCGTGGGAATACACACATGAGCGCACACACGCACACACACACACACACACACACACACACTCAAGCCCATGAAAGGAGAATGTCTGCACTGAGCCAACTGCCTCTAGGCTGGCAGGAGGGGGGGGGGGGGGGGGGTAATATTCCACTCGTACGTGTGTGTGTGTGTGTGTGTGTGTGTGTGTGTATATGTGTGTGCACGCACGCGAGTGTGCGTATGTGTGACATTGTACCATTGTATGAGTAATCACTTCGAAAACGAGGGACATGCCCATTTTTTTCTCCCTGTGTATTTTATTCCCCCCCCTCCCCCCCCCAGTAAGATATTGACATCTAAACGACTTTCCACAAAACATATCTCTCTATCTGGTGTCGGTTGGTTCCTTTTCATTTCTTTGTTTTTGTGTGTCATACACGCACACACACAAAGCACCCAGAGAGTGAGAAAGGCAGACGTGAGCGGGGCGTGGAAATCGGCGCGATAACCTGAACCAACGTCGGTGAGTAATGACGCGCGGCGGCGATCTTCCCGCCGCGAGGAGCCGTCTTCGCCGCGTCGCAAAAGCGGGGAGGAATGGAAGCCCGAATCCGCGACGCCGCCTTCCGCGCAAACGACGTTTATCGAGCGGTAATCTCTCTTGATCGGAAGCAGACAAGGAAGATTACAGTCAAATATGCCGTAATTCAGTGAATCAGACGCACACGCGGAGACACGTATCAATTCACGCGCACACACACACACACACACACACACACACGAGAAAAGAAACGTGCACAACAGTAGTTCCCCGCTCTCGCAAGGATTTCTACGTCTCTTGGACAAATCTCGCCGTGTTTGTCTAACTCTTTGAGGCCATATGCTAGTGCAAACAGCGCGCCTGTATTATGATCTGCTTTCTGTTCCCTCTACCCCCTGTTTTCCTGTGGCACACATGACAACCCCTGGGACCGGGAGCAGATTAATAACCTGAAAGGGGATTAAAAGCAGGCCCCTAGCAGTGGCAGATGTCTTCTGCACGCACACACACACACACACACACACACACACACACGCACACACACACGCACACACACACACAAAAAAGGACATTACGAAAGGAGCCATATTTCAACCATATTTAAAATTAACCCCCCCCTGCCTCCCCTAATAAAGGGCCAATTGTCAGAAACAGACAGCCTGGAATCAGCTTAAGAAAGGAACAAAAAAGGACATATATATATATATATAGATATACATATATAGATATATATATATAGATATATATATATAATCATTGCTCGTTAATTAAATCAGAGCCAACCTTCATAACTTGTTTTCGGCAGACGGAGATATGTGAGTTTTGCGCTGGGTATCCGCCTCTAAATATATATACCACGCCACCAACCACCAACGACTGTGTACTCACAGACTGACACACAAGGACACGGAAACAGGTTTTTCTTGACAGTTTCTGTCGCCGTTTTTTCATCAAAAGAGTGTCTGACGTCTGACGCACGGCCCCAACGCGAGCCCTGCCTTGCTTTGTGCTTTTGCGTTGCGCGCGTTGTGTATGTTTTGTTGTCGTGTTGTGTGTGTGTGTGTGTGTTTTTTTTGCAAGAAGACGGTGCGCATAAACAGCCTATAATACTACTACTACTACTACTATTACTACCCCGCCCCCCCCCCGGCTAGCCTGTGGTGCTGACATTGGCTCAGACGGCGATGGACCTTGGTGCTTAAGGATGCAGAAACCGCCTCGATCATGAGGGATCTCTGTCGGCTGATGTACCTCGTTTCTCACCCCCGTGACAAGATGACGGGGCTCTGGGGGGGGGGGGGGTTAAGGAGGGAGGGAGGGAGGGAGGGAGGGATTTGTGGTCTGAAGTGGAAGTGGGGGTGGATAGTGGTGTAGTAGTCGTTGTAGCGTACCTGGTAGTTGCACTCGGGGTCCATACAGTGGTAGTGTTCTCTGTACTGGTAGGCGCAGTGCACGTGTCCGCAGTGCTGGCTGCCGGAGAACCTGAGAACACAACACGGCAAGGGGATGAGTCACGCGCACGTACACACACACACACACACATGCACACACACACACACATGCAGACACACACACATACAGACACACACACACACACACACACACACACGTTTCATCAGAACTTTCTGGGACAATTTCACACTCCACACACACGTTTCTCATCTTGTTGTCTCTTGTATAAAGTGTATATATATAATGTATATATATATTTTTTACGTTTACCTGAAGTAACTTGTAAAAAAAAGGCCTTCAATATGGTAAATGAATATGAAACGCCCCTGCTTCACGGCCAGGGAAACCCCGAGCGCCACCTTCACGCCCGGCCCCACGCCACACGCCGCCGCCAACAGTTTAGTCGTCTGTCACACCAATTCCAACCAAATGACTTTCATTTATTTGCCAAGCAGCCAGCGGAGACACTTATTAAATTGTAACCCTTTCCCCCCGACGCACACTAAAACACTTGTGTGTGTGTGTGTGTGCCCACAAACAAACAAAACACAGGCACACACACGCACAACACACACGACAAACACACACACACACCACACACACCACACACACACACACAAAGGAATTTTCCCTCATTTGCTGGTACTTTTAAGCTCGTGCCAAATGGCGACAGAATCTGAATGTGCTCCAGAGGAACCACGTGCTTCAATCAGTGACGGGGGGGCGGGGGGGGTGGGGGGGGGGGGGTGTCAGGGGCTGGTTAAGTACATTTTAACCCCAGCTCTCAGACACCCTCCTAGATTGCGGTGGCACAGGTACTTATCTATATATTTTGTGTGTGTGTGTGTGTGTGTGTTTTTTTCGGTGCAGGTTTAAGTGCACGGAGACACTCCCAGCCTTCATTATGCGGCGGCTGATGATGACGAGGGGCCGCTCCTCGAAACGTTCCAATTAACACGGAAAACACAGAAATAAAAACATTTAGTAGCAACGAGCCCGGTGCCAGCAGCCCCATCTGCTGAGAGAGAGAGCTAGAGAGACAGAGAGAGAGAGAGAGAGAGAGAGAGAGAGAGAGAGAGAGAGAGAGAGAGAGAGAGAGAGAGAGAGAGAGAGAGAGAGAGAGAGAGGGACAGAGAGAGAGAGACAGAGACAGAGAGAGACAGAGAGAGAGACAGACAGAGAGACACAGAGAGAGAGAGAGAGAGACACACACACAGACAGAGAGAGAGAGAGAGAGAGAGAGAGAGAGAGAGAGAGATAGAGAGAGAGACAGAGACAGAGACAGAAGACTACAGCTCCCAGAGGAAGAAAGTAATAGATTTTTATTTTTGTGTCTTTTTTCCTTTTTTTTATTTGTTTTTTTTATCGTTAGGATTATCCCAGAGCTGCGTTTACAGATCACTTTGCTGAGTTCATTAAGCTAATTGAACGGCAAATCGGCTACCTTTTATCAGTGGGTCGTGGTGGCGGGGGCGTTCAAGAACATGGTGGAGGAGACAGAGAGAGGGGGAGAGAGGGAGAGAGAGAGAGAGAGAGAGAGAGAGAGAGAGAGAGAGAGAGAGAGGGGGGGGGGGGGGCTGGGGGAGGAATCGAGGAGCTCTGATATGTCTTTTGTAGATTATTGCTCAAATAAATATGTAGCATAATAGTCGTATTAAAGCTAAATCAGCAAACATGTAAATAAAAGGGGGGGGGGGCCTCTATGTATGCCGTTTTTACCAATTACCAGCTATAGTGTCGTCTCGTCCACCCCAACACACACACACGCACACACACACACACACACACACACACACACACACACACACACACACACACACACACACACACACACACACACACACAGAGGCACCCCGTAGGAGTGCTCTGTTCATTGCCATTAGTGCTCTCCACAGCCCCATTAAACTCTTTAGTAAGTGTATATACACACACACACACACAGACAGACACACACACACACACACACACACACACACACAGCAGCAGCAGCAACCCCCCTCCCCAGGGGATTGTAGCCTTCACCCCCTACCCCACCCTACCCTACCCCACCCACCCTACCCCACCCCACCCCTGCTCACTGCCCAGCTGTATCACTGTGGCTCTGGAGGTGGGGAGGGTTAGGCTGTGTGTGTGTGTGTGTGTTGTGTGGGGTGGGGGTGTGGGTGGGCGGTGTGGGGGGGGGGGGGGTATGCTGGTTCTAATAGGCCCCCCCCTCTCTTCAGCAGCAGATTAAATATTAATATTGCCATGATGCAGAGATTGCAGCGCGTCTCCTGTTACAATAGATACACACAGATCAAAGTGGGCCGCACTAGAAGGTGCATGAGAGCATTTAAAGGGGGGTGGGGGGAGTGGGTGGGGGTGGGGTGGGGGGGGGAGTGGGTGGGGTGGGGGTGGGGGGGAGTGGAGCTGCAACTAAACACTAAACACGCGAGCGCGGATGCGGCTTTTTTTGCGACATCAAAACTATAGCGCGCTGGAAGTGTGTGAAGAACTCAGAGGCCCCCCCGCCTCTGAGTTCTTCACACACTTCCTATCACCCCCCAACACACACACACACACACACACACACACACACACACACACACACACACACACACACACACACACACCTCTCTCTGTACGTTCCACCAGCACGGAGGTGTTAGAGAAGGGTGGTCTCGTCGCACCCACGTTTACAAAGCTGGGTTTGGTGTGTGTGTTGTGTGTGTGTGTGTGATTTGTGTGTTTCTTTGGTCATAACCCGCACACATACACACATACACACACACACACACACACACACACACACCACACACACACACACACACACACACACACACACTCATTAGCCATAGCTCCTGAGAGTAAAACCCATCCTCCCCCCATCCCCCGCCACCTCCGCCACCGCCCGCCGCGTCCACCTCCACCCCCACGACCCCACCCATCTACATTTGCCCTTTTTTATGAGTCCTCCTTTTTCAATCTCCACCCTCCATCCCTCCCTCCCTCTCTCCTTCCCTCTCGCTCTCTCCTCTCTCCCTCCCTCCCTCTCTCTCTCTCCTCTCTCCCTCCCTCTCTCTCTCTCCTCTCTCTCTCCCCCTCTCCCTCCTCACCCTCTCTCCCTCACCTCTCTCAACCCTTCTCTCCTCTCCCTCCCTCCCCTCCACTCTCCCTCCTCTCTCTCCCCTCCTCTCCTCCCTCTCTCCTTCTCCTCTCTCTCTCTCTCTCTCTCTCCCCTTCCCTCCCTCTCTCTTCCTCCTCCCTCCTCTCTCCTCCCTCCCTCTCCCTTCCCTCTCTCTCTCCTCTCTCCCTCCTCCTCCCCTCTCTCTCTCTCCTCCTCCTCCCTCTCTCTCTCCCCTCCTCTCTCCTCCTCCCTCTCCCTCTCTCCTCCTCCCTTCTCTCCTCCCTCTCTCCTTTCTCTCTCTCCTCCTCCTCCTCTCTCCTCCTCCTCCTCTCTCCTCCTCTCTCTTTCTCTCTCTCCCCTCCTCCCTCTCTCTCTCTCTCTCCTCCTTCCCTCCCTCCTCTCTCCTTCTCTCCTCCTCCTTTCTCCCCTCCTTCCTCTCTCTCTCCTCCCCTCCCTCTCTCCTCCCTTCTCTCTCCCTCTCTCTCCCTCCTCTCTCTCTCTCCTCCCTCCTCCCTCTCTCCCTCTCCTCTCTCTCTCCTCCTCCCTCCCTCCTCCTCTCTCCCCTCTCCCTCTCTCTCTCTCTCCCTCCCCTCTCTCCCCTCCCTCCTCTCTCCCCTCCCCTCCTCTCTCTCCTCCCTCCCTCTCTCTCTCTCCTCCCTCTCTCCCCTCCCTCCCTCCCTCTCTCTCTCTGTTTTTTTCCCTTCCCCAGCACGGAAATTGAAACTGTATCAGGGCTTATCTGCAGCCTCCCCGCGCATCAACTGCCGAGATGTTTAGACAAATTTTATGCATTATGCAGCGCAAATATCAAAACAGTTCTTGGCAGTGGCAGCAGAAGCCTCATTAAAAATTCCTTAATTAAATCTTCTTGCAAAATGTAATCAGTCCAAAGGAAGGGGTTTTGTGTGTGTTGTGTTGTGTGTGTCAATGCCTGTTTATGTGCATGTACGTACGTGTGTGCGTTGTCGTGTGTGTGTGTGTGTGTGTGTGTGCGTGCGCGCGCGTGCGTGTGTGTCAGTGCCAGGTCTTTGATTTGTGTCCTTCATGTTACGGCTCGGAGAAGTAATCATGAACGCCGAAGCCACTTTGGCTTTTCAAATGCCATTTTCTTTCTTTTTAAACGGAATAAACAAACAGGCGATAATCACCTCTCGAGTGGCGTCTGACAATGAATCCGGAAAAAGAGTGGACACTGTTGTTGTTGTTGTTGTTGTTGTTGTTATTGTTGTAGTTGTAGTTGTTCTGGTTCTCGTGTTGCGTTATGTGTTGTTGTCGCAAGAGTGACTCCTTTTTTCCACATCAGTCCGTTCTTCATTATTTGTGACGGGCGAGAGAGAGCGAGAGAGAGATAAACACTCGGGGAACGCCATGGCAACACACCCGGCGTCTCGACTCCCCCCCCGTCCCCTCCGCCCCCGTACGGCCGCGCGGTATCGTTTAGCTAGCGGAGCCCCGCTGAGCGACTAGCCACCGAGCTACCGTGTCATTCTCGGTGTATTAGCATGCCGCTAATAGAGCACAAGACTCAATACTTCAATTCTTAACAGTATGCTAATACCGGCCCATAACTCAGCCGTAGCCTCCCACTGCCCTCCTACGTCCCCCCCCCCACAACCACCCACCCACCCACCGCACCCCACACCCGCCCACACAAACCCTGCCGTCGTCTTAATTCACTAACTGCACATAAAACGCCCCGCCCCCCCCCCGCACCACCACCTCCACCACCACCTCCACCCACCCCCACCCCCACCCCACCCGTCCACTGTCCAGTGACATCACTGAATAAAACAGGCCATCAATTAATAAAGCGATGCGTCTGAAACGAGGGGAGAGGTGGGGGGGTGGGAAGGGGGAGAAGGGGGCGGGGGGAGAGTGGAGGGGCGGGGAGACGGGGGGCGGGGGGGGGAGTATTTGCATACCTGGCGATATATTTCTGGTAGAGGTTGACGTCGTCGCCGGGAGGTTTCTCCGGTGGCAGGCCATTCCTAACGCGGCGTCAAGCACAAAAGAGACAGGATTAATGATAAGGCCGCGGCGGGCTGTTAATAACGACAAAATAACACACACACACACACACACACACACACACACACACACACACACACACACACACACACACACACACACACACACACACACACACACACTGACACGGGTATTTACTTACGAGCAAAGCAAAGCAAAGCAAAGCAAAGCGAGCGAGCGAGCAAAGCAACCAAAGTTTGCACTATCAATATGCATTTTCTTGTGGCGGAACTGGGGTTTCACGCAGCCGCGCGAGTCAGGGGAACGTGAGGAGTACGGAGAACATTGAGATGCATGGTTGTACCCACCCGCGAATGGAGGGGGGAGGGGGTGAGGTGGGGGAGAGGGGTGAGGTAGGGGGGTAGGGGAGGGGGGGGGGGGTGAGGTACGTTCATCCGTCAAATCCGTGTTTTGCCGGACGCTGATATGTAAATATGAGGATAATAGGAATACGGGGTGAAAACCTCCTATTCCCACTCTTTTCTCTGGGCTTTGACGCCTCGACGCCTGAACGTTCAACAGCGCTGAATGTTGGGGTGTCTCTCTCTCTCTCTCTCTCTCTCTCTCTCTCTCTCTCTCTCTCTCTCTCTCTCGACACGCTTTGACGAAAAAAGAGGGCCTTGATGTCACTTTAAAGTCGATCAGGTCAGGGTTTCTGCCGTGACGTCTGTCACATCAACTCGTCACGTCGAGAGGAGAGGAGCGTGCCCGTCGTTCACCAGGGCGAGCTCGCCATGATTCAATACTTGGGGAGGGGCTATTGGCAGCGCCACATGTGGCGAGGGACAGATTGACAATAGAGTATCGGCTCTGCTTCCTGCCTGGCCCTGGTATTGGCATTTAGCGCCACGTGTGCGCGCTGCCCCGCTCCCCCCCCCCCCCCCCCCCCACTGGGGACGACCCAGAGGTTAATCCGGCCCGGAGGGGAGGATGCCGCTAGCTAGCAGGCCCCCCCCCTCTCTCTCCCCCCTCCATTTGTTTTTAACTGTATGTGAGAGAACCACGCTGGGCCAGTTAGACTTAGCATGTGGCTTCAATGAGATCCTCGCCCCGGACAAAAAGGCCAGCGCCTGAGGGAGACACAGCTGAGTGAACCGGGCGGCGGTGGTGCTGGCGGTGCTGGTGGGGGCTTTGATAGGCCTTGACTAACTAGCGACAAGGTCAAAACTAATCAAACAGGCTTGGGGAGGCTGTTTTTCACTCTGGTAGCGGCGCAGAGGCCCGGGCGAGCGCGTGTCCCCGAACCCCCTTGTTTGCTCGGTGCAGAGTGCGAGCGGCGCCGGGGCCCCTGTGGCTCTCCGGGAGGTTAGTCACGGCTCCAAAGTAATTAAAGGGAGAGTTGTTACACCCTCGCCAAACCAAGGAAGTCACTCACTTTGCGGCGGCGGTGCTAAATCAGTCTCCGCGGAGGACCGCGGCGAGTAAACACTTCATGTGCCTTTCGCAACTCATCATGTCGCCGATCTATTGGGCGGCATGCGCTATTTCACAGTACATTCGCGTTGGCGGGGCGGCGGAGGTAGCAATTACCTTTGCGTTAAGCTAACTGACTCACAGTAGCAGTTAAGCGTATGAGAGACACACATTAGCTCCAAGGTGTTCCACTGAGAGACTTTCAATGAGGGCCAGACAGACCTCTGTGCCCGGATGCCGTGCAATGCACCAGCTAACTATAAACTGGAAGGTATAATGATGGTTTGCGGAATTTAATAATTCATTCATTGTCAGGAGGTTCATATTATTTTAAGCAATGACCCGTTATGCCACACAACAGTCTAATGTTTTGCAGGATATTGCTGTAAATAAGCAATGCGCATTGCCCATCATGCGATCACAGGAGACAACGTTTTTACGATTAAAAGAGAAATACGTGTTTTGCGTCTATCTCCTCACCCAGGTGGTCATTTGTACTTTCTGTGCAACAGATTCCTATCGAGACGTCTCTCTGCCGCAGAACTTACTTTACGGAAGACACGGTGCCGGTGGTGATGGAGTCGGTCTTGGAGAAGCTGGACTTCAGGTAGTCAGAGGCACTGAAGCCCATCTGGCCCGTCTGGTCCACGCCGAGCCCGGGCGCCGTGGCCGCCGTGGCGACGGTGGGGACGGCGGGGGCCCCGGGGTTGCCCGGCGTTGCGGGCAGGACGCTGGGCATCAGCGAGGCCTCGGGCTTGCCCGGCATCAGCTTCTGGTTGCTCCTCACGTCGTACTTAGAAGGCCGGCCCACCTTGCCCGTCTTGAAGGCGATGGCACCGCCCATGTCCGGGTTCCCCTCGCCGGGCTTGAAGAGGTGCAGGAAGCGCACGTTCTCCAGGTCGTACTTGGAGGGCCGCTTGTAGGCGGTGCCGTTCTGCTGCCGCAGACTCTCCCCCATCTTCAGCTTCTGGATGAAGAAGTCGTACTTGGAGGCCCGCGAGGCGTTGCCCGGCGGAGGCGTGCCCAGCTGGGGCAGCGGCGGGCCCCCGGGCGGCTTGTGCTCCAGGCCGGACGGGTAGAGCTGGGCCTCGGCGCCGGGCAGGCAGCCGGGGACCTGGAGCATGGCGGCGGCGCCCGCCTTTTCCTGGGCCAGCTTGGAGGCCAGGTCGTCTCGCTTGGTGGGCGCGGGCGAGGCGGGCATGGGCCAGGGCAGGGTCTCGCCGGCCTTCAGCTTGCGGATGTACTCCTCGTACTTGGAGAAGCGGGCGCGGCGGGAGGCCTCCTCGCTGCTCAGGGAGGCCGAGGGGTCGCACGAGGAGGAGGAGGAGGAGGAGGCCGCCTTGAGCTTCTCGAAGCTGATCTTCTTGTTGAGCTCGTCCCTCACCTGCTGGTCATCGTAGCCGAACATCCCAAGGAACTCGGTCATGGTGTTGGCGGCGTAGTCTCGCAGGGCAGACGCTTCTCCTGCAGAACAGAGCAGAGAGTAGTTGTTAAGGTATTTGTGGAATACAGTATGATTCCAGGCATGTCATGGAGTGGATGGTATAACAACCTCCCTTTCACCTGTTTGACTTTCTGTAGCGTGATCGTGGGCTGTTAAGACGTTGAGAAGTTGTCAAGTAAAAGGCGTCGTTGTGACATTTACAGTCTTTCTACTGGTCTCCTTCACGCTCCCTGTCAGGCCTCGACAAGTCAATCTTACTTATTTTGACATTTTAGATAGACAGGCATTATGTCATGTGGTAAGATTTCGATTTTTTTTTTTATTGTTGGATGTTTTACTTCTGTTTATTTTTTATATTTATAAAACAGAACACTGGACTTCCCTCTTGTGAAAAACGGAAGAACTAAAACATTTGTCTGGTTTTTTTCAATCAGTTCAGAAGTTTCAGCGGAATTTCCCATGTAGTCATATAAAACCACTGCCGTACTGGGTGATTGATTATGAAACGCCTGCAACGCCTGTTCATAAATTCAGAGAAATGCAGGCAGTTGCGGAT
>PIJE02000928.1:18481-28481 GCA_002895965.2 Coryphaenoides rupestris | reverse complement strand
TCTCTCCTGCTCATCCAACACTCCGACACATACATACATACATACATATATATATATATATATATATATATACATACACGTATATCTGTGCTGTACTTAAACATAAACGTGCACAGACACACACACACACACACACTGTCATCACACACTGTCATACACTAAATACTCCTAAATGACACACACAGACACACACACACACACACACACACACACACACCTCTCCACTCCGCCGTGGTGTCGCTGGAAAAGAAGCTAAAAAAGTCGCGGCGTCTAATCTCGCCACTTTGCGCAGTCAAATTCCAGCACACACACACGCACACACACACGCCGCGATTCCCAGAGCCCTTGTCTATGTTTGAGACTATTAGGGCACATTTCCCCCGCACCGATACGATAACAAACGGGCATTATATCTGCTTTTTGCCGGACCAAACATGGGCATGTGGAGCCCGGGCACCGAGCGGCGGGCTGGTCCCGGCCACGGCGAGGACCGAGGTGTCAGCCGTGATAAAGGTGCTCTTCTCGGGGCTATATAATATGATGGGCCACGGTGGAGGCGCAAACTGGTTCATTTTTAAATGTGTGGTTATGTTTTTATTGGTTGTTTTTTTAGCTTATCCGTTCATATCTCATTTTCGCATTGTACAAGCAACCTTGTAACCCTGGGTTTTGAAAGGCGCACTTATAATACAATGTACTTACTTATTTACTTACTGACTTACTTACTGACTTACTTACTGACTAACCCCCGGGTTTCACTTTAATAAATGGAGGCAGGGTGGAAATTCCGCCCGAAACCACGGCAACGCAACTGCCGCCGATGACGAAACTCAACCGAAACGATCGTCCCGAACCGAACGTGATTTCTGCGGGCAGCTGGCCTTTCGGACACCGGACGGACGGCGAGGGCTTCGGCCAGGCGGCGCCATATTCGCTCTCGAAGTGCCCCCCCCCCCCCCCCCCGGAATGACGAACCGACCGACCGATGATGAAATTGATGTCGCGCGAGAACGATCGTAAGAACACAAAACGCGGTGTTTCCCAAAAGTCACTCCCTAGTTTTTGGCGCTGAGCGGCACGCCATGTTGCTTTTTTTTTTGTTTAAGCGGGGACGGCCTGGTTTGTTCATAAAACCACTGGCGTGGTTCAAATATGAATGGAGCGTTCTGGCTGCATTCGTTTTGAACTAATTGAATACGAGTGGGACCACAAAACACACACGGAGGCCCCAAACCCCAGACCCCCCCCCCACCATCCCCCCCGCCCAGCGCCATTGTGGAAAGTTAATTAGGAGACAGTAAACAGAGAGGGGCTTGGAAATGAACAATAACCTTTTACAGTGAACTCCAAATTGCTATTGGAAGTCACGGACCGGGCCTGTTTGATCCCCCATGAACCTCTTTGTGTCATTGCTTTCGAACTTTATTTATTTATTTATTGTCCATTGCATTTCCTTCCTCTCTCTCTCTCTCTCTCTCTCTCTCTCTCTCTCTCTCTCTCTCTCTCTCTCTCTCTCTCTCTCTCTCTCTCTCTCTCTCTCCATTGACTGGCTTATGAGCCCCCCCCCACCCTTCTCACTCATAAAGGCGCAATCTCATTTATCTGAGAAAAGTATTCTGGGGCTTTCGGCGCTGATAGGGGATCGGCGCCAAAGGCCCTTTTCAGTGACGAGGGGAGTTAAATGTTCTGAAGGTCGCAGTTTCTCGCATTGATCTTGCGATGTTTGTTAATTACATTGTCACTGATGTTCTGAGAGATAATTAAGCCACTATGTTTATATGCATAATTATGCGCACTTCGCTTCAGCATTTGAAAGACAGCAGAGAGAGACACAGAGAGAGAGAGAGAGAGAGAGAGAGAGAGAGAGAGAGAGAGAGAGAGAGAAGAGAGAGAGAAAAAACATTTTAATTGTGTGCGGTGTGGAAAACATGGCGATATAGACGCCAAAGTTACAATCAACAACAAGAGAGCAAGTCTTTAAATATGCATATGAGCATCGGGCGATGTTTAACACACGTATAAATGCATGAATACATGCATAGATATGGTACGATCTAGAAGACAAAGAGCTGTGTGGTTGTTGTTGTTGTCGTTGTTGTTGTTGTTGTTGCTCTGTGCGCTCGACAAACATCGTCTGTTTGCGTCGAGATGTAAAAACGGTGAAGAAGAAGAGGAGAGAACGATGAGGTGCAAGCAGCCCAAACGACATTTCGTTTCCAGACAGGTATTTTTTGTTGTTTGTGGGGTTTTTTTTTTTATCCTTCTTTTTAGGCCGACCAAATAAACACAAAATGACTCAGTAAAACCCCAAGCCTTCTCTCGTGTGCTGCTGACGAGCTCTTTCTTTCTTTCGCTTGATTGTTGCGGAGAGAGAGACGCCGCGCAAAACCACTCGACAAATAACTCAACAAAAAACCAAAAAAAAGAAAAAAAGCGGAGGGTTGAGACGAGGGCCCGGAGGCTCCACCCGCACCCTTCGCCTCTCCACACCTGACACTCCCAAAACAACTAAATGTTCAAATAATAAATACAAATCTACAAAATGGCGGTAATCAAGCATAAAACAAAAAAAACCTGTTTTTCTGCAAGCAGGGCGCAAACTGCCAAACTGAAATTAAATAAATAAACAACTCGCCGGCTTTTTTTCGGTTTCGCGTGAAACAACAACTCTTTTATCTCTCCATTATCAGACTGTATTTTTTTATTTTTTTATTATGGGTTTTACAACCGTGTCTTTTCAGTTTGACTGGATACAGGTCAGTATTATCTGTGATGCGGAGGGTTTGCTTCTGGGTTTACAGGTTCAACAAGTCCAAGTCTGTAAATGGTACATTCTGAGATAATATGCTGTGCTGTTAACACAAACTGTTACCACTTCGCTATTTTGGCACACAGTGTGTGTGGTGTGTGGGTGTGTGTGTGTGTGTGTGTGTGTGGCGCCTTTATCTCTCCCGATAACCGCCAAATGATACAGAAGGGACATCTAGTAATATAATAAATATATAAATAAATGGCGTTTTAGAACGTTTATTTCGCTATATTCAGGAAAGCAGCATTAATGTGACCTTAACCACGATTCCACACTTGTGCACGGGCACCACAATAAATAGGCTCCGTCTTCTATTTTGGACTTTATTTGACAAGTGATCCTGGACGGTTTTGAGAGCCACAAATGTAATCTGCGCCAGACCCTCCTTCGCTTCCTCCTCCTCCTCCTCCTCCTCCTCCTCCTCCACCATCATGGAGACGTCGCTCGGAGCGGTGCTAAGTTTAGTGAGCTTAGAGAAAAGCAAAGACTCAACGTGTAATCCTGAGCGTAATATGAAGCTTAGCCCGGCCCTGCGGCGCTCGGCCCTACGGCGGCTGGTGGGGGTGTTGCGGTGGTGGGTGTTGTGGGGGGAGGTCCGGCGGCGTGCGGACCTCACGCGGCGGTAAGCCGACCTCAAATATGAATTTCTTGATACTGTTAACCACACACACACACAAACACACACACACTGACGAGTTCCTGTTCCCCTCCCCTCCCCCCCCAACCCCCTCATCCCCCCCCCACCCTCCACCGCCCCCTCCCCCCCCCCCCCCCCCCCCCAACCTGACATGTGAATCTCTCTTTAGGTCCATTCAGTCACAGGCTATCCATGCTGTAACCCTAGAACCTCTCTCTCTCTCTCTCTCTCTCTCTCTCTCTCTCTCTCTCTCTCTCTCTCTCTCTCTCTCTCTCTCTCTCTCTCTCTCTCTCTCTGACAACAGGCTTGTTTAAGCTCATGTGGATGTGTCAAAGTCACCCCCAGCCCACCCCCCCGTCCCCCCCGCCCCTCCTGCCCCTCTCTCTCTCACTATGTGCCCCCCCCCCCCCCTCAACACTATGGAATGGAATGTTTTGAAGGGCAAAGGTAAGCTAGCTTTCATTCAGGCTGGGCTAGTACCAGGAACAAGGACTAGGACTAGGACTAGGACTTGGACTATAGGACTTGGACTATAGGACTAGGACTATAGGACTAGGACTAGGACTAGGACTAGGACTAGGACTAGGACTTGGACTATAGGACTAGGACTAGGACTAGGACTTGGGCTTGGACTAAGACCAGGACTACGACTAGGATCAGGACAAACAGACAGACAGACAGACAGACAGACAGACAGACAGATAGACAGTCAGACAGGCAGACAGACAGACAGACAGACAGGAGGTATACCTGGAGAGGAGAAGGCCGGCGGGCGGCCGGGGGCGGTCTCACTGGGCCGCACGTAGACGTCCTCCTTGGGCGGGATGTCCTCGGGGTCCTTGTCGTCGCCATGGTAACTGTCGTCGCGGGAGCCGGGCAGCGTCTCGGTCTCCTCTTCCTCGCCGTCGTCATCGTCGTTGTCGTCATCGTCCTCCTCATCGTCGCTGCAGCCCTTGGGCTGTACCATGTACACGCCCTCGGGGGGGCTGTCCTCCCCGCGGGGGGCCTTGTGGGCGCGGCCCTCGACGCCGCCGCCGCCCTCCTCGCTGTACTCCCCGTTCACCCACTTCTCGATGGCCTCGCGCCGCTTCTGGCCCTCCTCCAGGCTCTGCGTGAGGCTGGGGCTGCCCGGGTAGTTGGCGGCGTTGGAGGCCTCCCCGCCGTTGCCGCCGCCGGCGCTGCCGTCCTCACAGTGGGAGCTGCCGCGCTCGCTGGCCTCCGCCACGCTCTGCTCCCCCTCGGCATTCTGGGAGCCGACGTCGAACACCACCTGCCGGCTGAGCTTGGCGCAGATCGCGTTGAGTTTTAGGCCACCTTTTCTTTTGGCGGCCATCTTGGGTTTTCCTGAGGTCGTTTCAGTGCATAAACTCCTTTCAGCTGCGGGGAAGGAAGGAGGAGAGAGAGCACATTGTGTCAGTGTGGCGGGTCACGACGGACGCCCGTGTCGTCCATTCAGGCAACAGGACATTCAGGCAACAGGACAACAGAACAGGTCCGATCCCAGAAGGCCCCAGCTCTGATTTGAAGCGTTGACGTGGAACGGAACAAACTGGCCAAACTGGCGCTAGGAGGACGGTCACCCTAGCTCGCTCGCTCGCTATTAATAACAACCAAAAGCGGGTGGCCACTTAACAATAACAGCGACTGAGACTGAGGACACACAGAGATACTGTACATATCTGCGTCGGTCACACTGCCGGTCCGTTCAGTGATAGTGGCGAGAGAGCGAAGAAAAAAAAAAAAACACAACACACAAAAAGACGTGAGCAGCTGTAACCACAGGAGGAGATTGGTATCAGTCCCCCGGCCCCCCCACCCCCCCCAACCCCCCCCCAAACCACCCTAGCCCCCCCTCCCCCTTCCCCTTCCACCCTCCTCTACACCGCGACATGGCAACAAAACGTACTGCAAAACATAATCCTTCACACGACCACCACCACCCCCGCGCCCCCCCCTCCGCCCGAAATGTTATCTTCCCCTTCACCTCAAGAGGGGCTGTGGTCTCCTGCCACTATGTGTGTGTGTGTGTGTGTGTGTGTGTGTGTGTGTGTGTGTGTGTGTGTGTGTGTGTGTGTGTGTGTGTGTGTGTGCGTGCGCGCTCGCTCGTGTGTGTGTGTGTGTGTGTGGTAAGGTGGGGTGGGGTGGGGTGGGGAGGTTGGAGGTGGGAGGGGGGTCGGTAGGGTGGGAGATCTGGAAACCGTCAACGGTGTCAGGAGTGGAAGTGGAAATGCTAGCTACTTCAGAGCTTTTTTTTTTTTTCGGGTGGTGGTGGTGGTGGCAGTGGGAGGGGTGGGGGGTATATATATGTGTGTCCCGTCAGGATATTTGGCGGGGGGTCCGACCACACAGCGCAGCATGGGCAGGTTTCCTCTCTCTCTCTCTCTCTCTATACAGCCTTCACCGACTTCATAACATTTACGCTTTTCTCCTTTCCCCCGTTTTGTCTTCCATTTACGGTGTTTCAACTCGGCGACATCTACTTCTCCTCGTTCCGACAATCCCGGCGACGTTCCCAACGATATTTAAAGGTTGCTATTTTGCCTTTTTTTTTTCGCGTACACTCCAGTAGAACATTACAGGGTGGCACGGCCTCTACATTACTACCCGATGACTCGGTGTGTGTGAGTGTGTGTGTGTGTGTGTGTGTGTGTGTGTGTGTGTGTGTGTGTGTGTGTGTGTGTGTGTGTGAGTGTGTGTAGGCGTGCGCCGAACAATGGTTAATGACAGGGTTTGCTCGGGCGCAGGAATGGGTGGCATTATTTCGACCCAAGCCGGGCTATCTTTACAGCATGTCGTCTGATGAGGATCAGGACAGCTGTCTCCGGCGCTCCGTGCGAAACCCCTGCCTTTTTAGGGCAGAAACCCCTCAGCCCGCTATCTTCCCCCCCCCCCCCCCGCTACCCGAGCCACCAAAGTTCACCTCCACAACAAGCTCGCCTTCACTTTTTCCCTCTTCCCTTCCCTTCTTTTCTTTCCACGCTCACAAAATAGAGTCCAGATCTTTATCATGTTGTAAATAACTTGACAAAAGAGGAGCGGTTTGTGAGTAATATAGTGTTTATGATATCAATAACTTTTTATTCCTTTTTACGGCCGCGGACCGTAGGACCACCGGGGAGCTTTTCTTTCCATTTATCTTTTTTTTTCTCCCCGCTTTCTTTCCCATAATCGCCGATAAAGTTTGTGTCGCCGTCTCGCTGCCTCGCTGGAGAGACCCGACCCTGCGATGAGCGCTACGTTGTGGATCTATGTTTTCTGGATCCCCCCCCCACCACCTCCGAATCAAATGATCAAAAGCGGCCGCGTTTTTCTTTTTTTTCCCCTTCCTGCTCAGAAATATGAATGAATATTGCAACCAGCGAGGCGTATATGCATGGAAGGAATCAGGAAGTGCGGAGTTATTGGAATATGCTTTTGGGGACTACAAGTGGTCACTGACACCCAGACGATTGACACTTGGGAGCCAGAAAACAGACATTGTGGCTTTTGATGGTTTCAGATCAGAGTTCAGAGTTCGTCGGCTAAAAGGCTGAAAACGCAGAAGTGTGCAAACGTTATCCTTTAAGGGAAGCTCAATAAATCATCATTTCCTTTTTTTCGTGTGTCGTCCAAAACACAATAAACACACACCAGACACCGAGAAGCCCCTTAAAAAACATCGGTATCAGGGAGTTCCCCACTCCCCCCCCCCCCACCCCCACCCACACACACACACACACACACACACACCTTTAAAGACTTAATTCACTCCCTAAAAGGGTCATTCTAAGCCACTCCATTTCCCTCCTCCGCCATAAAGCCCGCCACAATCAGGCGCGAGCCCACCGCCCGAGCATTATGTAAATCGCCTGCTATCGCCACAACATAAAAATCCTGTTTTCATTTTCTTTAGCCAAGCCCGCGGCGTCGTTAGCGGAGCGCGGGGCGCGGGGCGCGGGGCGTACGACTCCGGCAGCCCTGACAACAATACACCGCCCCCCCCCCCCAACCCCACCTCCACCTCCACCTCCAGCACCACCTCCAACACCCCCACCCTCCACCCCTCCAACCACACACACATGCTTTCTCAGTTACTGTATTTACACGGTGGGGCTTCCTCTTTGAAACAATGTGCACAGGAATTATGTAGTTTTCTGAAGAGCGCCGTAGATCTGCGGCGCGTTGCAGACAATCGCTAGCGTGGGGGTGGGGGTGGGGGTGGGGGTGAGCGGGTCAACTCTAAGAGGACAGCAATCTTTTTTGGAGGGTGGGTGGGTGGGGGGGGGGCATAAAAATCATCTGGAAAAACTATTAGGAAGTGGAAGACATAAATTCTTCCACATATTTTTTTTTTTCACTGCCCCCCTCCCCCCCCCCCCCTCCCCCTCTTTAGAAATAGCCTCCCAAAGAAGATTGAGGTCATTTGGGTGTTGCCGTGAAGGTCATTTTTCTGTTTACTGTGTTCGGTATTTCATGGTTTAACTACCGATTTCCTTTGCAATGCAATCTCCAGCGCCGTGTAGGAAGTGACCCGTAGGCAGTCTCCCTCTTCCCATTAGCCACTATTTATGTACGACTTTTTCCCCCCCCCCCTCTGTTAACAATACGGACGTGTGTCCATACGCTGAGCGCTCCGACCGACTTAGCAGACACGTACACGTACACGTAGGCACGGCGGCGTCGGCGTCGGGTGTTTTTACTGTTTTATGTTGCTTTTAAATACCCGCATTGCGATGTACAACATGTAAAACGGCCTGCCAGCCTTAAGACAAACACGCCGCGGTGTCAAAGGTGTTGAGATAAATATCTACGGTCTAATTTGTTCGGTTATATATTCTATGAAGACAGAAAAAAACTAGATCTTTCCACCGGGGTGCCCGCCCCCCCCCCCCCCGCCCACAATATTGCTTGCATTACGGATCGCTATGGAAACAGCGGGGCTGTTTACCTCGGGTCGTTTGTGCGCATGATGGCGTACAAAGAGATCCAGTCCACGGGGACCGACATGAAAGAACACAACCTCCCCTCCACTGCCCCCCCCTGGGACAAACTCACCACCACCACCACCACCACCCATCAAGTCCAGCTAGCCGTTAGTTCTGCCTTATTAATGAGTATCAGCAGAGGTGGTGGGTGGGGGGGTGGGGGTGGGGGCAGGAAAAACACACACACACACACCACACACACAACACACACACACACTACACACGTGCGCCGCGGCGACAGCGGCGGACACGTTCACCGCTATGGCGTTGAGCTGTGCGGCGTGCTAACTTGGTGAGGCCTCGGTGAGCCACTGGGAGCGTCGAACGGGAAAAAGAAGCAAGAAGAAGAAGAAGAAGAAGAAAGAAAAAAAAACTCGCAAAAAACAACTCGGCGCACGAATTCACGCGCCGAACAACCTAACTAATTTTTCCGACTGCATTACATACCGACACTATTTTCACTGGGAAAAAGTGCAGGGCCCCGAGGACGCTGCATTCTGCCTGTATAAGGCCAAACCCTCCGCAGGGAAAACTATTCCGAATGTATTTGTTAGCGAGGAAAGGTGCTTTTTCCATCCGCAGGCATCGATGCTGCGACGGCTATTTCTCTCGTCTGTTTCTTCTCACAGCTAAATGGATGACTATTGGGGGGCGGGGGGGGGGGGGGGGCAGTGCCACCACGTCCAGAGCAACACCAGCAGCCCCACCAGAAGCTTCCAGGACAGGAGCCGTGTTCTGCCGGCGGCGATGTCGTCTCCCTTCCCTTCCCCGCGCCGCGCCCGGTGAGGCCGGGTGATCCGGTGCCCAATCAAGTGACGTTTCGGATATAATAACGCGGCTGGAAGTGCATTATTTGCGGGAATGCGCGCACGACGCCGCCTGCAATCAAGGAAGCCACGGGGATGGGGAAAATAAATAAATAATAAACACCTAAGTAAATAAATACGATGATTGGCAGGCGGCGAGGATATCTTCATTTAAAAAAATAAATAAAATAATAATAAATAAATAATACAATTTGTATACGGGCACGAAGCGCGGATTGCCGCGTTGGGGTCCTTATATGGGGACCTGGAAGACCTTGTGCACGTTGCAAAAAATGCAAAGCGAAGGCCTCTGCAGTGTCTCTCTCTCTCTCTCTCTCTCTCTCTCTGTCTCTCTCTCTCTCTGCAGACTGGAGCGTTTATACCTGTGATGGAGTGAAGCCCCGACATCATCAAACACGCGTTCTGGGGACCCGCCGCCGCAGCAGAATCCACGCTGCGCTCCAACCTCCTGACTGACGCGGGGACAAGACCCTGAGCAGCCTCAACATAATTAATACAAACTGGGCCTGGGAGATGTCTACAGCTCCGGATTAGTTTTCAATATGGAACCACGAGTTGTTCTGGCTCCCGCAAAAAAAAAGCCTGGTTATAACTTTATAAACCTCTGGCAGATTAATGGACAACGGTTCCAGGTCCCAGTGTGAACCCCTCGTCTGTCCCTCTCTGCTGTTTTATGAGCGTGTGTGTGTGTCCGTGTGTGTGTGTGTGTGTGCGCGTGTGTGTGTCTGTTTGTATAAGTGTGTGTGTGTGTGTGTGTGTGGTG
>PIJE02000928.1:12500-15092 GCA_002895965.2 Coryphaenoides rupestris | reverse complement strand
CACACACACACACACAGACCCTGGCACTGCAACCACAACCTGCTCCTCCCTCTACTTGCTCACTCTCTCTCACACACACACACACACACACAGGCGGTCACACACACACACACACACACACACACACACACACACACACACACACACACACACACACACACACACACACACACACACACACACACACACACACACACAGGGCCTAGGAGAGGACAATGGTAGATGAAAACAATGAAATATTTTGTGGAAGTGAACAGGGAAGAGGAAAAGACACCGAGAGACTAGAGGGGGTGTTTGTAGGTGGGCGGTGGGGGAGGGGGTGGGGTGGGGGGAGGAGGGGAGGGGGAGCAGCAACAGTTGCCGCCCAACGCCGGCCCTGTGGCTCCTCCTCCTCCTCCTCCCCCTTCTCCATGCGCCACCAACCCCAGTTCAACGTGTTTGTTATTCACACTGTTTTTACACACACACACACACACACACACACACACACACACACACACACACACACACACACACACACACACACATACACACACACACAGAGTGAGCTAACGCGCTAACATGCTATGTGGGGCAGAGGAAGGGAGAAGAGAGGAGAGGAGAGGAAGAGGAGCAGGAGGAAGAGAGAGGAAGGAAGGAAGGAGACGTGAGTGTAGGACAGGACAACGTGACGCTGAGTGACAGGAGTATCCTCCCCCTTAGCCCCCCCCCTACCCCCCACCCCCGACTGGAGCATCATCATGACCATCATCACCGTCTTCCCGGGGGTTGATGTGTTCAGAGCGTCGGGGGGGGGCCTTCTAAATTTTGTACGGGAAAACCTGGATGGCCAGCTGCTGTCGGACGAGCCCCTCATGAAGATCTGATTGGATGGCGGATGGCCATGTTGGCCAAGGAGGGGGGAGGGGGGGGGGTGGGGGCGTCGACGTCTGCCGGTCGCGGGTGGGCGAGTCTATGGCCATCTTTAAAATCCCCCCAGCGTCTGATGTCGATAGTATGGGCGTTTTGAGCGATTATAGTTTGGAAAAACCGGACTGCCATTCGATACAGCGAACAAGATCACCCTGGGGTGCCCTCCTGGCTTCAGCGAGGCAGCGTGGGTAATACAGTATGAGGGGGGCCGAAAGGGGGCCCGGGAGGGGGATCTCGGACGGGCCCTTGCAGCTAATATCCTGAACAGATTAGCTGCTTTAGTCATGTTTTGGTCACAGAAATCCCCTTCCTGCTCTTTTTGTGGCCTGTAGAGAGGTGGTTGGATGTCTGGCTGTGTGTGTGTGTGTGTGTGTGTGTGTGTGTGTGTGTGTTGTGTGTGTGTGTGGTGTGTGTTTTGTGTGTGTGTGGTGTGGTCTGTGTGGTTGTGTGTGCGCTGCAGCGTAGTGTGTGTGTTTGCGAGACGTTCGGCTTAGGAGAGGAACCACGCTCGCCCTTCCCTGTAACAAAGTGGAGGGGTTCAAGTGTAGACGAGAGGTCGGGGCCTACAACCCCCCCCCCCGCCCCCCCCCCCAGTCGCCCTCCAGACTGTCACTCAAAGTCATTATCTTTGGGGATGTTTTCATTTGCTAAGTAAGAGTACAGATACACACACACACACACACACACACACACACAACACACAGACACACAGACACACAGACACACACACACACACACACACTGATCCTCCAGGGGTACGTACAGCCAGCACACACTGCTCCATTAGTTATCAATTAAGTCTGGAAATCTGAACCTGGCTCACACACACACACACACACACACACACACACACACACACACACACACACACACACACACACACACACACACACACACACACACACACACACACACACACACACACACACACACACACACACACCGACAGAAAGCTGCTACACTTCAACAGACGTCAGAATAAAAGTGCTTAGTTAGCCTCGGTCTGGGAGGGTGGGGAGCAGTGTGTGTCTGTGTGTGTGTGTGTGTGTGTGTGTGTGTTTGATGGCCTGTGTGCGCACGTGTGTGTGTGTGTGTGTGGTGTGTGTGTGTGTGCGTGCCCACGTCCGGGTGCGGATGGCACTTTTGTCCATGAGGTTAACCTTGATATGAGGCCCCCTGTCAGGCCACATAATGTCAATCAGTGACAGCCCCAGCAGATAACCCCTTAATGTGCGCCTCTAAAAAGCAGAGCTGTCCTGATCTGCAGACTGTTAGTCACCAGCAGACCACGGAGCATCGCTGCAGGAGGCCAGCGGCGATCCACATCCCTTCTACAGGCTCGTTGTTGTTGTTTTTTTGGTTTTTCTTTTGACAATAAACCCAAAGAAAAGCCTTTGCCAACACAGGGGGGGGTCACCGAGGGTACAGAGGCCCGAGTCCCTGCCTGAGACCGACTCCAGGAGGAAGGGCGTTTGTATTGTTTGCGTACATGAGCGTTTGTGTGTGTGTGTGTGTGTGTGTGCATGCATGCGTGTGTGTGTGTGTGTGTGTGTGTGAGTGCGGGGAAAGGAAGAGAATAAGTCCCTTTTCTTTTTTTTTTTGTTTAACCGCTCCCCCCCCCCCGGCCCCCCGCCCAGTCGGACTTCTTAATTGATTTCCAAGGTTGAGTTTTTAAAATTT
>PIJE02000928.1:5000-7500 GCA_002895965.2 Coryphaenoides rupestris | reverse complement strand
CCAAGAACAGTAGAAGGTACCAGCAGGTGTAGTCGGGGGGCAGATCCCGGTATCATGAAAGGCTGAATGGCGTGATGTAATGTACTGTACAGGCAGAACGCATTCATCTGCAACGGGTAACGACTCTATCAGCCACCAGGGGTCCAGCCGGCAAAGCCCACACAACCCCCGAGGAACTTTTCTTTATCCTCAAGTCTTCCCTGAGGTGGGAAATGCCCCGACTCTCGCTCATCAGGTGTTTCAAAACGCCGCTGTTGCTTCTGGCTGACATCTCTCTTTTTCTCCTCCCGCACCCACCCCCACCCCCCCCTCACCGATCACTCTCAATCGTGCCTTCGTTCCTGGAGAACCGGTCAAGAGACTACTTAGAGAGCTGCTAGATCAGGGCCTCGCGCTCGCCCTGAAGGTCTGGAGGAGAATGGGCCCATAGGAGAGGTCAGCCCCGGAGTCCAGTGGGGCGCTCGACACAGGCCGAGAGAGAGAGAAAGAGAGAGAGAAAGAGAGAGAGAGAGAGAGGGAGAGAGAGATAGAGAGAGGGGGAGAGAGGGAGAGAGAGAGAGAGAGAGAGAGAGAGAGAGAGAGAGAGAGAGAGAAAGGAAAGTGTGTATGTGTGTGAGGGACAGAGGAACAGAGAGAGAGTGCAAGAGAGAGGGTAAGAATATGTGTACGTGTGTGTGTGTGTGTGTGTGTGTGTGAAGGAGAGAGAGAGAGAGAGAGAGAGAGAGAGAGAGAGAGAGAGAGAGAGAGAGAGAGCGAGCGTAGCGCTATAGGACCTGTGCAGAGTGTTGCTCTGCTATGTGCGTTGAGCGGTGAGTTACTGCGCGCGGCGTGCGGCTGTATTTACGACGGCGGCGGGGGTCTGTCGAAACACCACTCCGGAAAACAGCCGCGTCCCCGAGCGAATGAACCAGGAAACGCTTTTTCCTGGTTCATTCCAACCCGTCTCCATTTTTTTTTTTTAGGTTTTTAAAGTGGTGCGAAAATTAAATGCAACTAAAACAAGAGTCAGTCCCTCTTCCTTTTCCCGGAGAAGCGCTGTTATTGAAAATATGGCAAAAACACAAGGATTTACGAGGAAAACAAAAAAAAAATATTTCAGCAGAGTTAATGTCTATACCATTTTTTGGATTACGGAGAGACAGAGAGAGAGAGGGAGGGGAGAAGGAGGAGAGGAGAGAGGAAGAGGAGAGAGGAGGAGGAGAAGAGAAGGAGAGGAGGGAGGAGAGAGGTTAAGAGAGGAGGAGGAGGAGGAGGGCGAGGAGGAGGGGGAGGGGGCAGAGAGGAGGGGAAAGAATCTTGAGTTCTAAATATTCTCACCGGCCGCTGAGGCTGCCACACACACACACACACACACACGCACAGGCACACACACACGCACACACACACACACACACACACACACACGGTGCACTTGTTGCATCGCAAGAGGTCACCCAGAAGTCTCCCACCCCGGCCCATAACACCCCGCTGCTCCTCCATTCACATAAGATGGAAATATACTGTATATATATCTATTATTATTTTTTTTGTTATTGGGTGCTGCAGAAAGTATTTAAAAATGTTCTCCTTCGACAGATTTGCTCACATTGATACGTTTAGTTATGAGTTGAGCTTGCGGACCCCCGCTCCCGCCACCCCCCCCCACCCCTCTCCCCCTTTCAACAACGTGTACGAAAGCATCGAGAGTTGACACAGTAGCTCCCGAGACCGCCAAGAAACACAGCCAGAGGAGAAGGTTCACTCTGTGTGTGTGTGTGTGTGTGTGTGTGTGTGTGTGTGTGTGTGTGGTGTGTGTGCGGGGTTCTCTCTCTCTCTCTCTCTCTGTCGCTCGCTCTCTACACATCACCCTCCAAGTTCCAAGACGTCTTTCCAAACCCCCCGCAGTAGCAATAACAATTATGACTTAAAAAGGTTATATTTTTGCATTAACTTAAAAGGCTATGCTTTTTTTCCTCCCTCCCCCTACCCCCCCCCAACTCTCTCTCTCTCTCTCCCTCTCCCCCTCTCTCTCTCTCTCTCTCTCTCTCTCTCTCTCTGTGTCTCTCTGTCTCTCTCCCGCTGCCCATGCTCCTGCCTTCGAGCGCGGCCTCACTTACCCTAAGTATCTTCTATAAATCATGTGTTACTGTGAACATGTCGTCCAGAAGCCTGCCATCAATCTACCGCCAGGCCTCCGGTGAACACAGAGGGGAAATGTCTGCTTAGTCAAATCTCTCTCTTTTCTTTTCTTTTCTTTTCTTTCTCTCTCTCTCTCTCTTTCTCTCTCTTTCTCGCTCCTTATCTCGCAAATCCCTCCACGACACACACACACACACACACACACACACACACACACACACACACACACCACACACCACGCACAGGTGATCGATAAAAGCGTACACATGTGCACATAAAATGTGTGCACGCTCGTGATGACAAACGCAACACGCTCACGGGCCCGCGTAGAATAACACACACACACACACACACACACACACACCACACACACACACACACA
>PIJE02000927.1:173247-202317 GCA_002895965.2 Coryphaenoides rupestris | reverse complement strand
GTGCTTGCTACCAAAGATGATGATTACTGTCTGCGGATCCTAAAACCAAACGTATAAACAGCAAAATAAAGGGGATAAAAGCGTGTAAATGTAAATAATATATATATATTATAAGAGGGTTTCGGACAAACCTGGTTTAAAGTTGTCTTTGTGGACCTCTCCGCCGTTAAAGGAGCAAAAGGACATCTTGTTCCGAGTACAGCACGACTCTAACTAACTTCGTGCGGAGGTTTAACTCGTGTTGCGCTATCAGGTTGCAGAAAAAAACTACATTTCCGGCGTGCTTCTTGTCGTTTTTTCAAAGTAAAAGCTGACGTGTCCCTTTAAAAATGTTGCATTGCTTATTTCTGGGGTTGTTTATGTGTCTAATTGTTGTGTTATTTTAACAAAGCCAGACACTATTCGAATATAATCATATATCATGGTAAAAAATAAAAAAAAAACACATTTACGATATATATGTTTGCATATATTTAGAATTTTGATCAACAACTGCCCATTTACAAATAGTTCGACGATCGGCAATTTCAAATACAGTTAATGACATTAATTACACAAAGCATGTCAAATGGTAACATTGTCAACAGATATAATTCTAAACGTGTTCTAATGTACATTGGTCGTTCGTGACGTAAATTGTAGTTTACGTTGAAAGCGCAATAATTGTACTTCCTGTGTTTAGCTGCTAGCATGTCGTGAAGCTCTCGGGCGCTGCTCATCTGCTTCGATTTCAACCACATTTCCCCACATTAATAATACACGACTTATGGCGATGACGAACCTCCGGGTGTTTATGAGCGAACGCCTCTCCTCGGCCGCCGTGGACATATTCGGGGAGGTGGAGAAGGTCGTGACGTTGTACCGAGCCGAGGTTAGCCGCTCCAGAGAGGAGGTCCGTTATCTCCAGAAGCAGCTGGAACTTCTTCTTCATCATCGACGAGAAGGTCCTCCGTCCTCCCGGTTCAATGGCGAAATAATGTGTCCGCTTTGTGGCCTCCGTTTTAGACAGGACAGTGAACGTACAGTTGACGTCCATAAGTAAACGTGCCGATGTTTACTTGGCACTACTTAGCACTTACTTAGCTCACGAGGCTAACACATCATGCTATGCTTAGTAGCTCATTAGTGTAAACAGTGGTCAGCTGTCTTGGGTCCTGGCCCCGCCCCCGGAGCGGCGTTGCATTCTGTCAAATCTTAGTTTTATAAAAGTTTAAAATCAGTTGACACGTGTGCTTCTTTATTGAACTATACCTGTAAAATGTGTCAGTGTGATTCAGATTTTACTTACATTTTAAACGTATCTCCTTCACCTTATAAGCACCTTGTATTGCTGTCTTGCACTTAAAAACGTTAAAAATACATAAAGTTGAAACGATCCATCTCTCCTTTTCAGATCATCCGGACGTCGACAACAGAATTTTCCTTGGAGAAGACGGCAGCATCACTCCCCAACTGGGGAACATGGCTGCTGCTGCCGCCGCCACTGCTGCCATTAAAACAGAAGATGGGTCCACGCGCAGCATGGATTATGAAGACTCAGAACTCTCAGAAGCAAACGTTGACTCCACGCACACACAGACAAACAGAGAAACAGAGATCCAGGCAGATATACCCACGATCAAAGAAGAACAAGAGGTCATCTGCATCGACGGTGAAGGGTTGGACGCTCCCACTACTATGACGGCTAGTTTTGTGAATGGAGACCCCGAGCAGCCGGATGTGGAGTTCAGGTCTACGACGAAACACCGTCAGGCTTCCTGCCGATGTGTCCGTCGGCTGTGAGCAGCGACCTCCTGGAGGAGTGGAGTAAACAAACGCTGAAAGCCAAAGCGTCTGCGGTGTCGGCAGCTCACCGAGAGAGCAACGGTGTCAATTTGAATCAGGGGTCGACGCCACAGCTGCCCCACGAAAGTCCCCCCGCAAAAACCCAGAACTCCGACCACAGCTTTTGCCATTTGTGCGGCAAGCCTTTTCGGTACATCGGCTCACTCATGAAGCACATCAAAATGCACGACGACCACACGGTGAACTGTGGCATCTGTAACCGGCCGTGCCAAAACATAAACGACCTGTTGAGTCACCTGCGGTGTGCGCACAGGGGCTCCTACTTCTGTCACATCTGTGGCAAAGTGTTCTCCAAACAGTGCTTCCTGATTATCCACTCCAAGCAGCACAAGGGGTCGAAGCCATTTGCGTGTGAGGACTGGCAACAAAGTTCTCGCAAAGGAGCGTCTTGAAATTGCCACCGACGATGATGACACATTGGCTCTGAGCACTGAACAAACTTTACAGTATGAGTGTTGTACTGCATAGGAAAATACAGGTTAGAAACTGTTTTTGTGTGGTTTTGTTAAAATATATATTTTATTATACAAAATGTATGTTATTTTGTATTCATTTTCTTAAATTTACAGGTACACAATAACAATAATTTTTTCAATATATTGTTCTGAGCACTTAATTGTTAGATTTATTCTCTGTGAAGACAATGTTTTATGTGTGTGTTGTATGTCCCATTAATGATATCCATATGTTATAATGTATTTGTTTTGTCTGACAGTAGGAAGCAGATTCCTCTGTCAAGAAAATAAACCTTCGAGAAATCCTTCCACGTTTAAGTCTGAGTCAAAGTGTGACATTGTCACTAAAAACTGGTCATAACAATAATAGGCAATATAAAGAAACGCCCCCTTATGCCTACAGTACCCCCCCCCCCCCCACACACCACACACACACACACCTGCATTCAACAGTGAATAGGGAAATGCAGACGTTATTTTTGAAAAACTTCAGTATTAAATCTATTAGAATTAGAACAAAAAATGTTGAACATGAAGTATATTTGATATTTATTTGGTCACAGTGGGAGCAGAGGTTGCGGGGTGGGGGTGGGGGGGGGTGAGTACAGGTTGAACGTAGTCTTGTGTTGATGCCAGTGAGAGAGAGAGGGAGAGAGAGAGAGAGACTACAGCGTCACACACCCACATAATAACCCTTTCCTAATCTGGATTAGAGTTCGTGTCTAGCAGCAGCAGCAGCAGCAGCAGCAGCAGGCGGGTCTCAAATCAGTTCGTTCTCTGCGTTCACACCTCGTAGACAGACAGACAGACAGACAGACAGACATGCCCTTTCCCGAGATGGTGTGCAAAAGAGGAGCCGTGCAAGAAGATAACGTTGCAGTATAATAACTCAGTAAAGTGAGGTCTTCGTGAGATTTCTTTGCCGATGCTGCAGTGACAGTCGTCGTGTACACACACACTACAGTCCAGCAGCAGCAGCAGCAGCAGCAGCAGGGTTCTTGTGTTGCGGTCTCTCTCCGCAGCCTCCAGCAGCCGTGGAGCACCGCCGCGCTCCGCAGTGCACCGCAGACTCCCGCTACTTTTGTCACACGTGGAATATTCCGGTAAATCATTTCAATCCATTTTTTCCCCCACAACTGTATTGTAATGTAATGAGAATGCATGAGAGCTGCAAGAGTCTGCTTCTTGGACGATGCCATGCATGCACGCAAAACGACGTAGGATGGACGCCTTGGACATTAAGAGTTGCGCAAAAGGGCTTATTTAGTATTTCCCATAAAGTGTAGAAACACGCTACTCCGATTTCTTTAGACGCGATTATAGGCTCCTGGATCAAATGGAGGCCAAGTTGCTTTTCCTATGGAATGTTATGTTATGATAATGTCGTCCTATTTGTAAAGCGCAACGACTCTCAGCTACGTACTGCACCTGCAAGATTATCTTCAATATACTGTAGGTTTACTGATTTACTAAAAAAGAAAAAAAGCCATCCATCCATCCATCCATCCATCCATCCATCCATCCATCTATACTCTCAACCTCAGCACCCTTTGCATGTTATCTATTTCCATAGCCTACTTATATTTATATGGTGTCTATTACATAAGCAGTTTGACCCAGGACTGTTTGTAAACGCAATTAACTCCCAACACGCGAAGATTTATGTCAATGATCAACCAATCAATTGTTATTTGTCATGACATTCACACACTAGCTGGCATCCATTTCTTATCATCCATTCGAGAGCCTCAGTGAGACAACAATTAGAATCCTTTGGTGATTCCTTTGCTGTCTCGGTTGAATTCACTTGTTGCTCTGCTGCAACATCAGGACACAAACAAGATTTTCCTATTCCCCTCTCAGAAGTAGAAGCTTGGACCTGCCAAAGATGAAACCTCATTTTAGGGAGAAAAAAAAAAATCAAGGAATGGGAATTATGCACTCTGAGCTAGAGTTTGTGTTCACATATTGGACTGCAATCGTCACAGCACACACACACACACACACACACACACACACACACACACACACACACACACATACCTCCAGTGTATGTGCTTGCAATGCGCGCCACTGCGTATTGCAAGTATGTGTGTGTGTGTGTGTGTGTGTGTGTGTGTGTGTGTGTGTGTGTGTGTGTGTGTGTGTGTGGCATGCTGCTGTGATATCGACCATGACAGCAGGACTATAAGTTTCTGCGACTGCAGGCTAAAACAAGTCATTGACTTGTCTGGCCTCCTCATCCCGTTGAACCCTCGTCCCGGGTCTGTCTCAATTTCCTCGCCTTAATCCCCTTTGTTGTGGGAGGATTACGGGTAATCCCAGTCCCCTTCTGGACCATACTAACCCTGAAGCGGACTATAAGCAACATGCAAGGCCTCAGTACACTACACTGTATATAAGCGACATACAGGCAGGGCAAAGCCGCATTTCCCTATGGGAATTTCGGGTTTCGTGACAAGAGTCTCATTGGACGGAGTTGATGACGTGTGTTGTTGCCCGTCCGTGGTATTTGTTTGTGTTTTGCATGCAACCGTGTATGTGTTGGTGTGTGTGTGTGTGTGATTTTTCATCATATGCTCTACAGGGAGGCAAGGCCGAGCACAGAATCAGACAAAGCTGATATACTTTATCTTCATCTCAAAATGGAATGCGTCAAATCAGTATTCAGGAATTGAATGGTTTTCTTACAATCACTGTTGAGAAACACTACACCAAATGATTAGACATTGTTTTGAGTACACTTCTCAAGTGTGTACACAAAACAATGCATACATTTCTTACCTGGCCTATACAAAAGAAAACCTTTTCTCAGATGCTCCAAAGTTCAAACGCTTTATTATTCAGATTGAGCAGAATGCTCAGCAGTAGACATTCTGTCCACATCATTAAACTTATGTTATTTTCTAGAGTCTGATTCGACGTGAAAGGAATGATGTAACCACAATTCAATAGTGCACAGAGGATTCTCCACCTGACACATAAAAATTGCAAAGTCTGTTGTCCCTGCGTTTCAAGATTCAAGATTTCAAGATTCAAGAAGTTTAATTGTCACATACACATACAGGATATGCAGTGAAATGAAAACGTGGCGATGCCCAGCGGAATGTGCAAAAGAACAAATACAAATATCACAAATTGAAGGGAAAGAATCAGAATAGGCACATTGTTTGCAGTCTTTACAGCAAAAGGAGCAGATAAACAGCAGGCAAATAAACAGCATAAGGCAGAAAAACAAGTAGGCATACCGACAACAAGGCAATATAAAAAGATTATCAAGTTATGTAGTAACACTATGTGTGTGTGAGTGTGTGTGTGTGCATGGGAGTGGGCAGTGGGGGTAATCTGCGTGCACTAGATGCAGTCTCGGCCAGGTACTCCTGGTATTCTGGTCAGGATCACGTCCGCTAATGAAAGATTACGGGGCTGTGGGCCGACGACGGGCCCTGATTGTGGGATTACGGCCACGGCGGTGCTCTGCACTGTGTCCTACTTCTCTACGACGGTTCTGGAGAGAGGAGAGCGGCGTACACATGTGCACACTCACTCCTCGTAGTCTTTCAAAGGGATAACCTCTAACCTTTGGAAGCAATGGCAACAGGATGGAAAAGCTGATGAAAACAAATGTACGTGCGATGAGGACGTCAATGCTGACGAATTTTAGCGAATGGAATCACAGCATGCGGGAGAGAAAAGTGTGGACGCAATTAAAATGAAAAGGAGAAAGAGCCAAAGCATAGATTTGGCTGAAGACTAATCTGCAGCGATGGCTGAACGGTGTGGGAGGAGAACGCTGGAGACGCACGGTCATCACTCTGTCAATCTTGTGTTCTTTTTTTTTTGTTCAGCATTTAATCTTTTTGTCTATTTAGCATCTCATCATTCATTCTAATGTTGTAATTTCTTTCAAACTAACAGAGCAATGTGACCTTTTCCCTTTTCTCCAGGTTTTCAATCCCAGTTGACTGAACTTGAGGAGCACGAATGTCCCAGAATGTACCTGGAACAGCCCTTGGATATTAGCACCATGAGTATTAGCTACATGTCTCACTCCACAGACAGCTGCCTTGGTGTCCTGTCCCCGGTCTCACCATAGCCACCGTGTGACAGACAGCATGGAGGACAGCAAGCTCATCTTCAGCCTGGACTGCCATGAGGAGGGCCCCGTCGTTTCCTTCTCCAGGGACAAGCCCAGAAACCTCGGGCTGGGAACAGGGGCGACCTCAGCCTGGGGATGGATTTGGGCTCAGACTCGGACAAAGACAGTGGACCCCAGGGCTTCCATATACCGCACTCCCCCTCCTTCCCGGGCTCCCTGGCCGACCTCTCCCACCTCCTCAGAAGACCTGCCCCTGTCCACGTCCGGCCACCTGGTGAAGTCCTCCTCTACGGAGCTGGAGAGCGCAGAGAGCAGTTTCGGTCGAGCGAAGCCGCTGCTCAGCCTGGTCAAGTCCCTGTCCACCGAGATCTCCCGCCGCGGCGAGCCCGAGGTCAACCTCTCCAAGTCGGACTCCAAGCTCCACGTGCACCCTGGAAGCAGCTCGGCCAGAAGCGGGTCCCGGAGGCCAGGCCCGAAGCAAGGCAACGCGGGTGAGGAGGACGTCTGGGGCTCCTCGGCTCCCCTTTCCCCGGGCAGCGCGTCTCCCACCGAGTCCCGGGGGAGCTCCCTGATCGCCGAGCTGGAGGACACGCGCAGGGAAGTTCTCCGAGGCCATGCAGGACCAGATGAGCATGTTCAGCCAAGATGATGGGAGAGGGAGAGTTCCTCCTCCGGCAGCCCCAAGCTGGCCAGGGCTTCGGGGGCCGGGGAGTCCTCTGCCTCCCAGGGGCCTGGGGTGGGAGCCCGCTGAACAGCGAGGACGCGGCGTCAGACACCCAGTTCAGGTGTCGGAGACGAACGGCCAACGGGCAGAGAGGAGTCTGCGCCTCTCCGCAGAGAAGGCCTCAAAAGGACCCACGGAAATGCTCCCAATCCCCAGAGCCCCACGACGACGACAGAGACGGTCGTTATGAAATCTGCGCGTACAGAGACATACTTCAAGTGGTGGAGCTCCAGGGAAGAGTCCGAGGGGCATATCGCGGGGGCAGCACCCAGCCTCAATCCACGGCCCCCTTGCCTCGGTGCTGGCTCTTCGTGGTGGGCCTCTTGACCTTTGCGGTCTTTGTGCTTACCGCTGCCCTCCTATGTAACGGGGCTGTCGGTTGGACTGGCCTGTGGCTTCTTGTTGGGCCTCGTGGTGGTGTATCTGTTCTCCCCACGGCGGCCAGCAACTGGGAGAAGGAACCAGAGGCTCTCTTCACAAGAGCTCGATCCACAGACGTGCTGAGCAGGGAACTCGGAGAGACCAAGGTCCTGGAGGTAGGTGGTATGAAGTGTACACATCTATCTGTCTGTCTGTCTGTCTTCTGTCTGTCTGTCTTCTGTCTGTCTGTCTGTTTGTCTGTGTCTGTATCTATTTATCTACCCATCTATCCATCTGTCTATCTATCTATCGTCTGTCTGTCTCTGTCTGTCACACACTCCTGCACGCATGCACACACACACACACACACACACACACACACACACACACACACACACACACACACACACACACACACACACACACATACACACCAACACAACAACACCTCACTTGCGTGGGGACCAACACTGTATAATTGATTAGTGTTGAGATACGCTCCGTGCAAACTACCTGCACACACACTCTCACCAAAACATATAATAATGGTCTTTATAAAATCTGCTCTCCTGTGGCACACAGGTTTAGGGTTTAGGGTTTAGGGGGACAGAGAATGAACCAGCAGGAGGTGGATGGTTTGAAAGCCAAGTCCCCCGGTGTTAAAGGAGGTCTTACAGAGACAGTAGTCTGCAGTGTCTCATGTTACCTTATCCCACACGGAGAGTGTTTCATTCATATTTGTGTTTTTAATTTTGATTTGTTCTTCACTTTTAGTGTCGCTTTGGCTTATTTTGGGGCTATTTGTCATAACGAAGTGTGGCTCTTAACTCCATACCCTTCTTTCTGAATATACTGTATATATGTGATTTCATAAAATAAATGGTTGTGTTTGCTTTGGTGTACGTCTGTCATGTAGCTGCTCATGTGCGTGTCATTGTGTGCCTCGTCTTTCCTTAACGGTTTCGTAAAAGCAAAAACTACAAGAAAAAAACCAAAACCAAAAACAACCAATGTTCTCTCATTGAATTGGTTTCGGTGTGTCATGCTGCTGTCCCTCTGTTGTGTTTTCTCATGACAACGGGGCCTGTGATTCCCAGGGCTGGATGAACGAGATCCAGGCCTATGACCCGGAGACCTGCCAGCTGTCCCTCACGCACTCCGTCTACGCCACGCTGGAGGGCAGCCGGCTGCGCCTGGCCTACCCCCGTGCCAGCGTCCCCCGCAGGGCTGCTTTCGACGAGACCCCCCCGGAGGCCGTGTTCGTACGCTCGCGCACCTATCAGCTAGTGGACTGCAAGGTCAGTGTGCCGGGCAGGATGTGTGTGTGTGTGTGTGTGTGTGTGTGGCTACAAAGACCCACATGAACAACACACACACACACACATGCTGCACACACCATAGGTTGTATGCACGCAGTCACACCAGATGCACACATGCACACAGATATACGCAGAAGCTTGTGCATGTACACACACACACAGGAATGCATACACACATACACACAGGCATGCATACACACATACACACACACACACACACACACACACACACACACACGAAGGCACGCACACATATGCATGCAAACACACAAGCACCCACACACACAAGCACACACATAGGTATCCATGCGCTCAGACACACACACACACACACACACACACACACACACACACACACACACACACACACACACACACATAAACCAATGCTTCCCAGAAGAACGTACACAGGTTATGGGGGCAATGGACAAAACAAAGGAAGAGGAAAGATGATACGGTAGCTGAAGCCATCTCCTCTCTGCACTCACGTTGTCCCGTAACACAGAGAGGTGAGAGACCAGACTGAGGCCACGATCGCCCTGCTGGTGTTCACACGGACACATCAGCACAGCACCACAGGGGCTTCCATTGACAATACATACAGCAGTTTGCACTCATTCCTTATTTTATGACTTATTACTACTTTTTGATCTCTAATTTCACTTGTGTTGTTACTGCTGCTTGTCTGCATGCCGGGTTGAGGAGGCCTGGAATCCAAGCCTTTCAAGGCTATCGTGCATAACGTCTGCTCGTTGTTCTCTCACAAATGACAAATAAAGTTGAACCTTGAACATCTCAAGATTCAAGATTCAAGATTTCTTTATTGCCATATGTAACAAGTACAATGGAATGCTTGCTCCCCAGTCACCCCTGCAGTATTCTTCTAAACATAAATTCTAAAACAACTCTAAACAATTAGTAATGGTACCTAGTAAGTACAGTCAAAAGTTTTCTTCTAAACATAAATACAAAAAAGAAAGTGATCTCACTGCAGTCTGCGGTGATGTGTGACAGATTCACACACGCAGCGCCACAGATCCTCAACGCCGTGAGAACGTTCTTCGTCACCCCTCCTCCTCCTCCTCCTCCTCTCCTGTCTCATCCCAGGTATCTCTGCTGCCCTCGGTGCTCGCCCGCAAGCGAGTGTGGAACAGGAAGTACCCCATATGCCTGGCGCTGGCCGAGGGGGTCCAGGTGGAGGAGGAGGTGGAGGGGGAGGAGGAGGATGTCGTCGTCCTCCTCCCGGGATCGGAGGACGACGGGGAGCGGGCGGCGGAGAGGCAGGCCTCGCCGGAGTCGCACGCCCCCGACACCCTCTACCTGTTCGGCCGGACGGGTCGGGAGAAGGAGGAATGGTTCCAGCACTTCCTCGCCGCCTCCAGGGACTCCCGGCTCTACGGCAGTCCCAGCAAGGAGGAGTCCAAGGCGGGTACGTGAGATGAGACGCTGCGCCGGTGGGATGGAGGTGGTGGGTTCACGATGTTGGAAACTGGAAAGATGAGTCGGCACAAACTCTAGCCAACTGTAGGAGCCGGGTTGGACAGAAAACTGTAGGAGTGTGCAATCTCAATGGCCAATGCAGTCACAAGATGAAATGGCTACGGCCAATTACCCAAATGAAATAAGAAGGAATTAACTGGGTTTGGTGGGTTTAACCTTCACTACACCACAACCTGGGAGTAGGTATTAATATGAGAATCACGAGTATGTAGTCACAATTCTTCCTCGATATTCACAATTAAACCATTCTTTCATTATCTCCGTCAACCAGAAAGTCTTGTCGGTGGCGACACAGCGAGAGAAAGCACAGAGGAGTTGCCGGAGTCGCCCCAAAAGCAAAGGTCCTATTGGACTACGCCGCATACATGAGTCATCTGATTGGCCACGACAGCGGAAGCCCCACCCCCAGCCCCTGCCCGAGCGACCCAGGAAGCCCTGCGGCAACCAAGAAGGTGAGTCCAAACCGTAAGAATTGCATCACTGCCACAACATATGCACGTTTTTAATAGCAGGTTTACAAAAAGATGTCCCCAGGGTACGTGTTGTGGTAAATCAATGATGCCAAACGCGTATTGCCTGAACCTGACGAGACCTTCTCTCAGAAGCACTTAGCCTTTAGCATCACTGATGTCCTACTTTATTACACGGCTGTCATTGATCTGAGCCGATCGATTGGAGCGATCGATGACAGCTTTAGTTGCAGCGCTCTGATTGTTTTCCTGGCCCGGCTCACTCTGCTGACTGAAGTCTCTCTTAATGTTGACAGATGTGATTACATTCTGGCACGGACGTCGCCTTGAACCCCTTTGAGAACGTAATGGCGATAAAGTTGATGTTTAATTTTGACCCGCATTTCCCTTCCTCTGTGTGATCCTGTCAAACGCAGCTCATGCAGCTGCGTTTGCGCCTGGGTTAGGGGTTCCAGTCTGGACAGGGGTTCGACTCCCAGTCGACCGGTTGAGCAAGACATGGGTTCGACTCCCACTCTACCAGTTGAGCATAACAGGGGCTCGACTCCCAGTCTACCAGTTGAGCTTGACAGGGGTTCGACTCCCAGTCTACCAGTTGAGCTGGACAGGGGTTCGACTCCCAGTCTACCAGTTGAGCTGGACAGGGGTTCGACTCCCAGTCTACCAGTTGAGCTGGACAGGGGTTCGACTCCCAGTCTACCAGTTGAGCTGGACAGGGGTTCGACTCCCAGTCTACCAGTTGAGCTGGACAGGGGTTCGACTCCCAGTCTACCAGTTGAGCTGGACAGGGGTTCGACTCCCAGTCTACCAGTTGAGCTGGACAGGGGTTCGACTCCCAGTCTACCAGTTGAGCTGGACAGGGGTTCGACTCCCAGTCTACCAGTTGAGCTGGACAGGGGTTCGACTCCCAGTCTACCAGTTGAGCTGGACAGGGGCTCGACTCCCAGTCTACCAGTTGAGCAAGACAGCGGTTCAACTCCCAGTCTACCAGTTGAGCTGGATGGCGGTTTGATAGACAAAAGGATGTGTGTTGGCTCCAGCCTGACTTCATTGTGTTCTCTGTCCTGTCCAGTTCTCGGCCGAGGAGTGCATCTGCGAGGGGGGAGGCGAGGACGAGCCCGGGGCTGAGTCGGGTCCGGGGGGGTCCTTCGCCGAGGTCCACCCCGCCTGGGTCAACTCCCTGGTGGGCCGGATTTTCTGGGACTGCGGTCTGCGGTGATGTGTGACAGATTCACACACGCATCTTCATCACCCCTCCTCCTCCTCCTCCTCCTCTCCTGTCTCATCCCAGGTATCTCTGCTGCCCTCGGTGCTCGCCCGCAAGCGAGTGTGGAACAGGAAGTACCCCATATGCCTGGCGCTGGCCGAGGGGGTCCAGGTGGAGGAGGAGGTGGAGGGGGAGGAGGAGGATGTCGTCGTCCTCCTCCCGGGATCGGAGGACGACGGGGAGCGGGCGGCGGAGAGGCAGGCCTCGCCGGAGTCGCACGCCCCCGACACCCTCTACCTGTTTGGCCGGACGGGTCGGGAGAAGGAGGAATGGTTCCAGCACTTCCTCGCCGCCTCCAGGGACTCCCGGCTCTACGGCAGTCCCAGCAAGGAGGAGTCCAAGGCGGGTACGTGAGATGAGATGCTGCCGCCGGTGGGATGGAGGTGGTGGGTTCACGATGTTGGAAACTGGAAAGATGAGTCGGCACAAACTCTAGCCAACTGTAGGAGACGGGTTGGACAGAAAACTGTAGGAGTGTGCAATCTCAATGGCCAATGCAGTCACAAGATGAATGGCTACGGCCAATTACCCAAATGAAATAAGAAGGAATTAACTGGGTTTGGTGGGTTTAACCTTCACTACACCACAACCTGGGAGTAGGTATGATATGAGAATCACGAGTATGTAGTCACAATTCTTCCTCGATATTCACAATTAAACCATTATTCATTATCTCCGTCAACCAGAAAGTCTTGTCGGTGGCGACACAGTGAGAGAAAGCACAGAGGAGTCGCCCGGAGTCGCCCCAAAAGCAAAGGTCCTATTGGACTACGCCGCATACATGAGTCATCTGATTGGCCACGACAGCGGAAGCCCCACCCCCAGCCCCTGCCCGAGCGACCCAGGAAGCCCCGCGGCAACCAAGAAGGTGAGTCGACCGTTTTGAGATTGTTAAGAATTGCATCACTGCCACAACATTATGCACGTTTTAATAGCAGGTTTACAAAAAAGATGTCCCAGGGTACGTGTTGTGGTAAATCAATGATGCCAAAGCGTATTCCTGACGATGAGGGCTATCAACGTGCACCCGAGACCTTCTCTCAGAAGCACTTAGCCTTTTAGCATCACTGATGTCCTACTTTATTACACGGCTGTCATTGATCCGAGCCGATCGATTGGAGCGATCGATGACAGCTTTAGTTGCAGCGCTCTGATTGTTTTCCTGGCCCGGCTCACTCTGCTGACTGAAGTCTCTCTTAATGTTGACAGATGTGATTACATTCTGGCACGGACGTCGCCTTGAACCCCTTTGAGAACGTAATGGCGATAAAGTTGATGTTTAATTTTGACCCGCATTTCCCTTCCTCTGTGTGATCCTGTCAAACGCAGCTCATGCAGCTGCGTTTGCGCCTGGGTTAGGGGTTCCAGTCTGGACAGGGGTTCGACTCCCAGTCGACCGGTTGAGCAAGACATGGGTTCGACTCCCACTCTACCAGTTGAGCATAACAGGGGCTCGACTCCCAGTCTACCAGTTGAGCTTGACAAGGGTTCGACTCCCAGTCTACCATTTGAGCTGGACAGGGGTTCGACTCCCAGTTCACCAGTCAAGCAAGACATGGGCTTGATTCACTGACTAGCATCAACTGGTAGAGCTTGGCGTTAACACTGCTAGTGTTAGGGAGTTTGGACTCCCAGATCGTACCTGTGAGCACAAACAGGGGTTCAACTCCAGTCTACTGTTGAACTGGACCAGGGGTTCGACCCCCAGTCTACCAGTTGAGCTGGACGAGGGATTCGATCTTCCCAGTCTTACCACATTGAAGCTGGACAGGGGTTTCGATCTCCAGATCTACCAGTTGAGCAAGACAGGGGTTCGACCCCCAGTCTACCAGTTGAGCTGGACAGGGGTTCGACTCCCAGTCTACCAGTTGAGCAAGACAGCGGTTCGACTCCCAGTCTACCAGTTGAGCTGGACGGCGGTTCGATAGACAAAAGGATGTGTGTTGGCTCCAGCCTGACTTCATTGTGTTCTCTGTCCTGTCCAGTTCTCGGCCGAGGAGTGCATCTGCGAGGGGGGAGGCGAGGACGAGCCCGGGGCTGAGTCGGGTCCGGGGGGGTCCTTCGCCGAGGTCCACCCCGCCTGGGTCAACTCCCTGGTGGGCCGGATTTTCTGGGACTTCCTGCGCGAGAAGTACTGGTCCGACAAAGTGGCCCACAAGATCCAGAAGAAGCTGTCCAAGATCAGGGTGAGTTGGAGCAATGGAGCGAGGGGTGAATAGATGGATGGAGGGATGGATGGAGGGATGGATGGAGGGATGGATGGAGGGAGGGATGTAAGCGTTCTATAGGCTAGCTAGAGGGATATCATCTCACACCCCATTACAAACACTGTGCATGTTGTATATGGATAACCGTCCCACTGGCTGCTGTGCTCTTGAGGATCTGAGCAGCATATCCATTAAGGGAGGTCAGGGAGTTGACAGCAGACCTGAACGCGCACACTTTGTGTCTCTGAGTGATGGAAGGGCTGGAGGAGGAGGAGGAGGAGGGGGCGGTGCTGCTGATGGAGCACTCAGTCAGGCTCCATAGGGAAGAGGTGGTGGTGGTGGTGCTGATGGTGGTGGTCGGTGATGGTTGGTGGTGGTGTGGGAGTGGTGTGATGGTGGTGGTGGTCGGGGTGGTGGTGGTGGTGGTGGTTAAAGTGAGGGTGGTGGTTGGTGGTTGGTGGTGCCTATTGCTTCTGCCGCACCCATCTATTGCTCTCCTCCCGGGGGGAGTTCACTGCACGACCAGCATCGCATTAGCTCATCTTCTCTCTCTCTCTCCTCTCTCGTCTCTCTCTCTCTCTTCTCTCTCTTCTCTCTCTCTCTTCTCTCTCTCTCCTCTACTCTATTTCTCTCTCTAATCTCTGAGACACCAGTGTCTTTCCTCTCTTTCCACACGAGATACATTAACATGCACATTATACTGAATTTTAATGTTCAAAAAATAAAACGATTGGTTTGTCCCCCCCCCTGTGTGTGTGTGGGTGTGTGTGTGGTGTGTGGTGTGTGTGTGTGTGTGTGTGTGTGTGTGTGTGTGTGTGTGTGTGTGTGTGTGTGTGTGTGTGTGTGTGTGTGTGTGTGTGTGTGTGTATTGTGTGTGTGTAGTTGCCGTACTTCATGAACGAGCTGAAGCTGGCCGAGCTCGACATGGGCACTGGCCTCCCTGAGGTCCTCAGCACCTCCAAGCCTTCCCTGGACCAAAGAGGTGTGTGTGCGTGTGTGTGTGTGTGTGTGTGTGTGTGTGTGTGTGTGTGTGTGTGTGTGTATATATGTGTGTGTGTGTGTGTGTATTGATTACTAGATATCAGATCATTAGCATTGTTGTTGTCAGCCTTTCAATCATTTTAGCCAACATAGGACGAGATTCTATGTTTCTATGCTTAGAAAGATCGTACGTGTTTTTGTATCTGTACATTTCTGTATGTGGTACAAACAAACACACACACACACATGCTCACCCGCGTACACAAACAAACTGCCGTGCACACACTTCCTGTAGTTAGCGTGTGTGTGTGTGTGTGTGTGTGGTTGACCGGTCTGTCACGCTAAAGCCTGTCCATTGTTCCCCTGCTGGGGATTACTGACCTCGCGGGTAGCATGTTGGCGCCATGCGGGCTAACGTATGTAAATCTTTATTTATACCGGGAGTGCCATTGAGAGCAATCTCTCTTTTTTCAAGGACGCCCGATCACAGCACAAGATAAACAAAACATTACAGAACAAAAAAAACCTATAAAAAAATATAATATCACGTGAAAGTCACAGGTTCAAATAACGACAAGACTATGAGAAGTGTCCACATAATGCATCCTCTAAAAGCGCCCTGGGATTTGCCACAGAAACAAATGCGTCTAGTTTAAGAGAGTCTTTCCTTTTCCATTCTCTCTCTCTCTCTCTCTCTCTCTCTCTCTCTCTCTCTCTCTCTCTCTCTCTCTCTCTCTCTGTCCTCTCCCCCCCCCCCCCCCCACCCCGGGCCAGGCCTGTGGCTGGAGCTGGACGTGGCGTACATGGGCGGCCTGCAGATGACCCTGGAGACCAAGATGAACCTGTGCAAGCTGGGCAAGGAGGGCGGGGCCGAGGCCCACCGCGCCCCAGAGACCTGCCGGGAAGGGTAATGCCCTGAATCTAGAGACCCTCTAGTCCCCTCTGGTGGTCCGGCCTGGCCTCCACTCCACACAGACTCCATGGCCTGGATATGTGTCCGGGGAGATGGACCTCATAGGCTGGCGTTGAGGCCAAGAGCCACACACACACACACACACAAGTTAAACTCTCAGAAAGCAGGTTGTGTTTTGGTACATGGACAGAGAGGGGCTTCCTGTAGTTGGATTTACTATTGACTATTTAGCAGTTTAGGAGATGCGTTTAGTTACTGACAGATAATGGTTATTAATAAGGAAGGTATATGAAGGTATTGGTTAGGCATCTTGCTCAGGGGGATCGAACCCAGTAAACACCCGAGATCAGGACACGGGGAGAATTTGCCATTCTAAGTGTATGTGTTTGTGTGTGTGTGTGTACAGGTGTGTATTTGTGCGTTTGTGTGTGTGTGTGTGTGTAAGTGTGCATGTACACGTGTGTATTTGTGCGTCTGTGTGTGTATTTGTGTGTGTGTGTGAGTGTGCTTGTACAGGTGTGTATATTTCTCTATTGTTTTATTGTATTGCTATGCAACCTGGCACAAGAATTTCCTTCAGGATTAATAAAGTTCTATCTTATCTTATTTGTGCGCCGGTGTGTGTGTGTGTCTGTGTCTGTGTGAGCGTGTGCGTGTGCATGAGGGTTTATGTGTTTGTGTCTGTCTGTGTGTGTGTGTCTGTGTCTATCTGTGTGTCTGTGTGTCTGTGTGCCCACGTATGTCTGTGTGTTTGTGTGTGCCCACGTATGTCTGTGTGTTTGTGTGTGCCTGCCTGTGTGTGTGTCTGTGTGTGTGTATGTGTGTGTGTCGCAGCTCCAAGCCCAGGCTGTGTGTCCTGGCTGATAGTGATGAAGAGTCATCGAGCGCGGGGTCCTCTGACGAAGAGGATCTGCCCCCCGCTGAACCCCAGGGCTCCCCCGGGGACAAAGGAGCTCCGTCCGTGGTGGGGGCTGATGGGTAACAATGCTACGCTAAAATGCTAAATCGGAAGTGTGTGAGAACACACTTCAGTCATAAAATTGTCCATAAATATCATTCATAGTTCATATTTTAATAATGTGTCATTAGTTTTAGTTTTATTGACCGTTCAGCATTATCACAGGTTCATAAAGACAATTTTAACTAAATACACTTAATTATTTTGCTGTTACAATGAAACATCAATACCATAGTACATCAATACTATTTATTGGGATTTAGGAATGAATTAGATTTGAGTGATAAAAATGTATTAATTATTATGTATTATGGTTTGTTATTTATGTTTAGATTTTATTTTTGTTTTACTTAATAAATGATATATATTTCAGTTACATGTATAATATCTAGATCACTTGGGTACATTTTGTCGAGGCATGTTTGGATATCATTTCCCCAAAGTGGGTTAACAGCAGAAAACTCTGCGACTGCTCCCCCTGCAGGCACGCGGGCGGCAGCACGGGGAGGAAGATCCTACGCTTTGTGGATAAGATCACCAAGTCCAAGTACTTCCAGAAGGCCACGGAGAACGAGTACATCAAGAAGAAGATCGCCGAGGTGTCCAACATGCCCCTGATGCTCGCCGTGGAGGTCCTGGAACTCTCCGGGACGCTGGCCGTCAACATCCCGCCTCCCCCAACTGACAGAATATGGTATAAAGTATTTCACACTGTCTCTATATGGTTTAGATACATATGTCGTCTTATCTTAGCCATCTTGCGGTTTACCAGCAAGGGATTAAATTAATGCTGGAATCTTGTTCTATTAACCGAGCAATTATGGGTGCTTGAAACTCGTTTTATTCAAATCTAACAGTACTTTCGGCGATACATTGTTGTTACACTCTCTTCAGTCAAATGTACTTATTGTACGTCGCTTTGGACAAAAGTGTCTGCTAAATGCCCTCAATGTAAACGTAAGATGTTGCAATTGCTTATTGGTACTTATTGGAACCATTTATAATTCTGTCATCTGTGTTTATATTGTTCGTTTGTTTCCGTCTTCCCTCTTGCAGGTACAGTTTCCAGGGCCCGCCCAGGCTGGACCTGCACGTGCGTCCCATGCTGGGGGAGCGAGAGGTCACCTTCAGCCACGTCACCGAGTGGATCGAGAGGAAGCTGCAGTGTGAGTTCCAGGTAAGATCGCCTGTTCCCCCCCCCCCACCCACCTGTCTGTGTGTCCTCCTGTGCTCTCACTTTTTCACATTGTGACACAATAGCTTATGAAATTATGAAATTCATTATTCATAACATGTCATTAAGGGGACGGTTACAGGTTAGATATCTTAGCTCAAGGATGCCTAATGGTCGACTGCAGTGGGGTTCAGACATTGGGGTTCGAAAGTCCGGTTTATTGTAAAAGGGTGCAGGGAATGTGAAATGAACAGAGCAGATGCTACCTTCTAGCATGCTAGTGCTCTGAGTGTGTGTGCTGGCGTCTGACTTAACCTGTGGTGCACTGATTAGCCAATGCACCACAGGCTTCCAGCCCCCCAAGACTCTAACTGGGCCAGGTGAGGCCAATTAAGCCAGCCAGCACACTCACTCCCACATCTATGTATATTAAAGGTGCAATGTGTAAGATATGTAGTTTAGAACATTCCAAAATGAACAACAATTATGAACAGAACATGAAGAAATGACAGTTTTGACGTCATGCCAAAGATGTCTGTGTGTTGTGCTGCAGCTATATTTACTGAAGCAGCTAGGCCACCTAGCGCCGGCCCGTGCCGTCTTGTAATACCACTTTGTACCTCAAGAGGCGATTGCCGTCACTGCAGCGTCCAGTAGCACTGTCCAGAGGGTGTACATTCACCTCTTGTCCGTCACGTCAAAAGTACGCTGAAAAATGGAATGCTGCCTCTAACTTAGTGGATCACTTGAAGGAGAAGAACTGTAAACTGTAAACAGTAAGAGGGGAGGAGGAGGGACTGTGCATTTTCTTGTTTCTTCCAATAGGGGTGGACACCACAACATTCTGGAAACATGCTGCCGTATATACTGTATTGCGGAGGACTAATTTGACAGTTAGCCAAATCTTACAGATTTCACCTCTAACCCATTCTATGTGTCTCTTCTGTTTTTATTTGCTTTGCTTATTATTTGCTTATTTTTCTAATGTGCTTTTATTTGCATTTTTATCATTCCTGTGCTTTCCAAACTCCACAGAAAGTATTTGTGATGCCCAACATGGACGACCTCTACCTGCCCCTGATGACCCCCGGTGTGGACAACCCCCCTCCGTCCCACCCCTCCCCCGCTCAGCCCTCCTCGTCCCGCCAGTCCTCGGTGGACTCCCAGGAGTACATGTCCGAGTAGCCAAGCGGGGAAGCAGCTGGGCTCGGACACGGTTCTGTTCCAGAGCCAACCGCGCGGATTCCAGAGTCTGAACTGAATCTTGCCATTCATTGCAGTTCGTTGCAGTTCCTGTCTCCAAGTCGGTTGTGGGACAACTGGACCGTTGGACGGTTGGACAGGTGGACAGACAGCTGGCACACTATGTGTCATGGTTTTCAACTGGGAGCGTGACACACGGGAGCGCCTCACGATGTTATAGTGCCCCCTACTGGCCAGGAACAGTACCGTCGACTGTGAACATGCATGACCCCGAATCTCTTTAGTCCTGTGAGGACTATGATTGTTTTTTGGGGTTTTTTACGAAACATTTGTAGACAGAGTTTAACCATGTGAACAAGGCGGTCTGGATGACTGATAAAGGAAAGTGTATGCTCTCTTATTCTGCCTGAATTTCATAAATGGATTGCATAACACGTGACGCATGATGCATGTCACTTCTATGGACAGCGCCCAAGCCCCGTCCTGCCATGTCCTGCCCTGCTGTATCACGGAGGAATAAAGAACAACGCATTCTTTCACGAGACATGAATTGTCGTTCACAACAGAAAACACCTGAACACACCATGAGAATTTTCCACTTTACAAAACCATTTAATAGCAACACTGGCTGCTCAATGCATTTACACCGGGCTGTTAAAAGCAGGTAAAACACCGGATGTATTGGGTCCGGGAGCTTGGGTTCCTTTAGGGATTTGTCTGCCAGGGGCTCCGGTGCCTTCAGATCTTTCTTCAGTGGACCCTGGAGATCACACAGGTAGACAGGAAGGCAAGCAGAGGTCACATGGTCACAGGTGAGCTCATTTTAAGAATCATAAAGTGCAGACATGCAAACGGATCCCCCAGCACTGTGTATATAATAATAATAATAATAATAATAATAATGGAGGTAGTATTTGCAAAATCTGCAAATACTACTTTCTTGATGCAGTCGAGAACATTAAGACTTCCTCATCTTCCCCTCTTTACATTTTAACAAACACAAAGTCACACGCGCACACACACACACACACACAAACCCAGTCCCATACACACACACACACACACACACACACACACACACACACAAAAACACAAACAACAGCAACAACAACGAGCCACCCACCATGAAGGCCCTCTTCTCCTGGGCGGTCTGGAAGCAGCCGTGGCCGAACGTGGACGTGGTGTCGATGAACTTCAGCTCGATTGCCTCCAAGGACTTGCGAGACGTGTGCACCAGCAGCGACTGTGAGGAGACACCATAGCAACCACACAGCAGACAACAGTCACACACCTGCAGCTCAAAGTCAAAAGTCAAAGTGTTTGTTGTGTGTTGTTTGCCAAGGGGATACGCGTGTTGGTTACCAAGGGGATACGTGTGTTGGTTACCAAGGGGATGCGTGTGTTGGTTACCAAGGGGATGCGTGTGTTGGTCGCCAAGGGGATACATGTGTTGGTCGCCAAGGGGATACATGTGTTGGTCGCCAAGGGGATACGCGTGTTGGTTACCAAGGGGATACATGTGTTGGTCGCCAAGGGGATACGCGTGTTGGTTACCAAGGGGATGCGTGTGTTGGTCGCCAAGGGGATACATGTGTTGGTCGCCAAGGGGATACGCGTGTTGGTTACCAAGGGGATACGTGTGTTGGTCGCCAAGGGGATACGCGTGTTGGTTACCAAGGGGATGCGTGTGTTGGTCGCCAAGGGGATACATGTGTTGGTCGCCAAGGGGATACGCGTGTTGGTTACCAAGGGGATACGTGTGTTGGTTGCCAAGGGGATACGTGTGTTGGTCGCCAAGGGGATACGTGTTGCTGTCGCCAAGCGACGTTTAACAAGGGGATGGCGTGTGGATGGTCGCCAAGGGGATAATGTGTTTGGTCGCCAAGGGGGGATACGCGTGTTGGTTACCAAGGGGATAACGCGTTGTTGGTCACCAAGGGGATGCGTGTGGTTGGTCGCCCAAGGGGATACGTGTGGTTGGTCCGCTAGGGGTTTAAGCGTGTGATTGCTCAGGGGTACACTGCGGGGGTACTTACTGACACCTCCTCTACAGGTATGTGTTGGTATCGTGACTGGGGAGGCGTGGTGGCGAGACGGGTGCGTACCTTTCTGAGGGTGAGGACCCTCTTCTTGGTGCCCACCACGCAGCCCTTCACCATGAGGAAGTCGTTCTTAACCTCACCGTAGCGAGTGAAACCGCCCTGCGGAAAGCACACCGCCGAAGATCACCCAAAACAGCCAAAAAGATAGATAGCGTTGACGTAAGAGAGCAAACATGGAAGGTAGAAGGTTTAGATGGTACATTATTACTCCGGTACATTGGGTGACAGAAATAATAAAAAATACATAATTTTAAGACCCTCCTGGACGCAAGATGGTTCTTCTCAAGAACCAAGAATCAAGAACCAAGCCGAGATGGTTCTTCTCCTATTGAGTAAACTTGTATCAAACGTTAAGACAAAAAAAATAGAATAGTAGAGATAAAAACATATATTTTTGGTGCAGCTGAATTGATACTGTTTTAGTGAAGCTGCCGGTGGAGTGCGTTGTTTCCAGGCCGGGCGTACCAGTGGGGTGATGGACTTCTGGCTGGCATCGTAGCTGGTGGACGCGTTGTTGTGGACCACCTTCCCGTCCTGGATGTGGAGCCCCTGGCCCACACGGTAGATCTGCCCACAGACACAACAATGAGGACCTCTGGGGTTATTGTTATTGTATTATTACTCATGTAAATAGAAGTAACAACAGGGGGGGGGGGAGGGCAGGATAGTCTAGTGGTTTGACCGTTGAATCCCAGTTGAAAGGTTCAAACCCCACATACATACTACGTGATTACTAATAATAGTTTGCTCGTGGCTATGAGTCAGTCAGTCTATATATACAAGAGGTCTGTGAGACTGTTTGTAAAAAATGGTTTGCTATCTATGGCTTACGTCAGCAATCTCCTGCGACCCCCAATAAGCAGATCAGGCCCCATGGTTGAGAACCACTGGACTAATACTAACTGACGAAAACCTTGACAGGAAACCATGAAGTCCAAATCTATCTCTGAGCTACCCCCACCACCATTGAGGGTGCCAGTAGTTCAGGAGGTAAGAGCGGTGGTCTGGGGTTCGATCCCCGGGCTCCGCCTCCTAGCTAAGTGTCGAGGTGTCCCTGAGCAAGACACCACCTAACTCTAACTGCTCCTGACGTGTTGGTTGTTACCTTGCGTGGTTGACACCGCCGTCGGTGTATGAATGGGTGAATGTGAGGCAATACTGTAAAGCTTGAGTAAAGTTTGAGTTGGATTTTCTAAGAGCGCCCACCTTTTTGTTCAGCTCCGTGCGGTGGTGGTAGCCCTTCTGCCCGGCGCGGGCGATGGTGTAGCTGACACGCGCCGGGTGCCAGGCCCCGATGCACGCCACCTTCCTCAGGCCCTTGTGGGTCTTCCTCGGCAGCTTCTTCACGTGCCAGCGGCTCGTCACGCCTGGGGGCCAAACGGAGAGCCGGTTGGAGAGGGTGCGTGTGTGTCAGTGTGTGTGTGTGTGTGTGTGTGTGTGTGTGTGTGTGTGCATGTGAATGAGTCTGTCTGTCTGCCTGCCTGTCTGTCTGTCTGTCTGTCTGTCTGTCTGTCTATCTGCCTGTGTGTGTGTGTGTGTGTGTGTGTGTGTGTGTATGTGTGTCTGTGTGTGTAAGAGTGTGTGCATGAGCGTGCATGTGTGTGTGTGTGTGTGTGTGTGTGTGTGTGTGTGTGTGCGTGTGTATGAATGAGCCAATGAGCTTGCATGTACTGTCTGTGTGTGCGTGATTGAGCAAGAACGTGTGTGTGTGTGTGCGTGTGTGTGTGTGTGTGTGCTTGTATGTGAGAGCACACATGTGGTAAGAGCCGGAGATTAGGAAGAGGGGGGGGGGGGGTGGTGTGTTAGGGTGTGTGTTGTTTTTATAGCCTGCTTACAAGTGTGAACGTGTGTGTGTGTGTGTGTGTGTGTGTCTTGGAAGAAAAGCTAATAATATCCAAAGTTCCTTGCTGTCTTAGTTGCACGCAGGCCTAGCGCACCCTGCACCAGCATGCACTCTTAGCCTTGAGTCCGCACCCTTGAACCCGTGGCCCTTGGTGATGCCGATCACATCAATCATCTCGTCCTGGCAGAAGACGGAGGCGACGGGCACCGTCTTCTCAAAGTGCTCCCGGGCCCAGTCCACCTTGCTGGCCACGGTGCCCCCGTTCAGCTGCACCTCCATCATGTGGGCCTTCTTCTGCCTGAAGGGCAGCAGGCGCATCTGGAGGGTCCAAGGAAGAGGAGCGAGAGAGAGAGAGAGAGAGAGAGAGAGAGAGAGAGAGCGAGAGAGAGAGAGAGAGAGAGAGAGAGAGAAGGAGAGAGGGAGAGAGAGAGAGAGAGCGAGACAGAGAGAGGGAGAGAGAGACAGAGACAGAGAGACAGAGACAGAGAGAGAGAGAGAGAGAGAGAGAGCCACAGCCTATTAAATACTCTGGATACATATGCTTCTGATTCTCTTATCTTATGTATATTTCTGCTTTTTCCCAATGCATATATACAGTATATACATTCTCTTCTTGCTATTTTATTTTTTTGCCGAGTCGCCTGCCATGTCACAAGAATTTCACTGTTCAGAACAGCCCTGTGTTACGATGTACATGTGACAATAAAACACTTTGACCTTGACTTGATGTTATTGTAAAAATGTACTCGAGCATTGAACATGAAGGACATTTGCTTGAATGAATGAATAGAGGTGAAGCCAAGATGTAAGGATTCACCTATATTGTATGTGAGAGTATGTACTGAATATATAATTAGGTGTACCACTACGGACTATCCACCATTGATAACCTTAACCCTGAACATTTCACTCAATCTTTTGGTGGAATCACATAAATCTAAACAAATGTTCCCGATGCAAATTTACATCATTATCTACCACAACACATATGCCCACCAGACTTAATATTGAAAGAAAATAACAAGAGAGAGACAAAGGGAACATTATGATGCTATTGATAAAATGTTATGTAAACTATTAAACCAAAAATTGTCACAAAAAACCATCACAGAGCTTTTCGAAAGGTACTGAATTAAAGTATCGCTTTTCTTAATATATGATTGTGAATTCATCATTTTAAACATTTTGACAAAATGAATGTCTTGCACCTTGGTGTGCAAAACAGTGTTTTCCCCATTAACAATGGTATCGATGGCACCTTTTAAATATTTAAATTATGCAAAAGTTTTACACTGAATTAAACTGCAATCCAAATTCTTGGCCATGCCCATCTATAAATATTTCTGGCATGTATGGGTTGGACATGGCAGCAGGTTTGAGAGAGCCCACCCCCCTCTCCGTGAGTATTATTTTTAAACTGCCATTTGAAAACGCTATACTGGTCTGGCTCCAGCCAAGCGGCAAGACAGCAGAGTGTGTCAGAGTCATTTTTTGTTTCAAAAGAGGCAGCCAAGAGATTACCAATGGCTGACTGGCTGACTTCCTGGTCATGTGATCAAGGGTGCGTAACATAACAAGCTTCCCTGATTTGGTGGTGATTGGGTACACTTGGCTGTCAATCAATCAAATTCCTGGCTGTGCCAATAGGCCTTAAGCTGAATAGAGATGTAGAGAAGGCAGGTCCTAAAACTGGAGCCTATCCAGTTTCCAGTTTTATCATAGCTTATGGGTAAGTGGACAGTTGGAGCTTAGTAGCTTGTAAATGTGCACATTCACGGGTACCTGGGAGTGGACGATAACCCGGATGACCGAAACAGTATTTCTTCAGGGACGCGAAATCCTTTTCGAGTTTGCTTCTTGCCGCTCTCGTCCTGCCATTTCTTGCTGTACTTGGTGAAGGCCTTCTTTTTGCTCTTTGACCTACGTAACATGGCATGGGATAGGATTACACAGATTGAGTCAAGTAGGGTGTATATAACCTCAATGGGCCAGGTGTGCCAAGGGTACTCTAGAGCCAAGATGGCCGCTAGGTGAATTGAACCCAATACCACCCATCAGAGTATACACACTGATCGCTTCCCCCCCCCCGTTTACCAGTTTTTGTAGAAGCGACGCCTGCACTCGTCGCTGATGTGCTCGGCGAAGATGGTCTTGAAGGTGCGCAGGCCGCGGATGGTGTGGATGTAGCCCACGATGCCCACCACCACCACGGGCGGGGTCTCCAGGATGGTGACCGGCCTCTACCCTCCTCACGCTTGGACTGCTCTGTTGGCCGAGAAGGGCAGAACGCCACGGGCCAGCGGTTCAGCAAAATTGCAGGAAACAAGGCTTTTGTTTTTGTCGTATACATTGTGGGAAATTTGCTTTGTCTGGGATTGGATTAGAGACAGCTTCGCTTAAAGGGACCACCAGGTGTGAGTGTGATTAGCCATTACAAGTCGTCGTCAAAATTGCCATGCAACGACAATTTTCACAAGAGACACTCCGACTTGTGACATCACAAGTGGGAGCGTCCACCTAAACGTATGAGGACCGGATTAGTCTACCAGTCGACCCAGTTGATTCTACCAACTGGTAGGCTTATCTACCCTAAATAGTGGCCCTTTAATCAAACAGACAGCGACTACACTTGTCATCAAGACACATGCACGCACATCTTCAGTTAAAAATGTCTCTGAAGATAAGTTTTATTTTTACCGAACGGGATGTAGAGCGGGGTTTTGGGGTCGCAGCTCGTAAGTGGGTCGTAGCAGTGTACCGAGTGGGTCATGACTAGCATGCTGGAAGATGGATATTAGTGGGCGGGTCCCCCCAAGGGCCAAAAGTACCGCCACAAGTGGGTCACGGGATGAAAAGGTTTGGGAAGTCCTGACATAGACGAGGATCTTCTTTGACTTTGACATAGATTAAGGATGTGTAGGCCGGCAGTAGCCTAGCTAAGTGTCGAGGTGTCCCTGAGCAAGACACCACCTAACCCTAACTGCTCCTGACGTGTTGGTTGTTACCTTGCATGGTTGGCACCGCCGTCGGTGTATGAATGGGTGAATTTTAGGCAACTATATAAATGCAATCCATTTACCGTTACCCTCCATTTATAGGCCTATAGGCCGGCGGTACCTACTGAGGGCAGTGCGGTGGACCTCTCGGAGGGTGTGGGTCATGCCGGCCTTGTAGGCCAGGAAGGCGGTGAGGTGGACGGGCTTGCTGGGGTCATCCTTGGGCCAGGTGCGAACCTTTCCTCTGTGCTTCTTGCTCCGCTTGTGGGGCAGGAAGCCCATGTGCCCGTGGCGGGGGGCGTGGAACTTACGGTGAGACTGGGCGTGAGAGAGAGAGAGAGAGAGAGAGAGAGAGAGAGAGAGAGGAGTAATAGGAACCATAATATCAGAGTGTGTGTGAGTGAGACCAGGACCAGGTCTCCATGGAAACGGTAAACAATAACCCACCACCACGCCCAGAGCAACCCCAGCATTCTCCAGATACTTTATGAAAAGATTTGCGCTGTGTGAAAGTAGTGACTTTGAAAGTAAAACTTTAAAACGTAGAAAATCTTTAAAACGTTTTGAAACTATGAATCTTCAACAAGTCCTATGTGTCCACACTACACTAGATATGACATACGGTATAACACTTGTTTTTGGAAGAGCAGTAAAAAGTGTATCTCAGAACAGGTGTCACTGTTACAAAATGGACTTTTCCAAACTACTATATACCTTGGCCAGATCTAACTGCTCATTCTATAATGTCTGGTGACATGTCCAGAAAATGGAGGACAAGTTGTGTCTTCTGAGACACGAGGTGGCTTGTTCCGCGGCAACATGATACTCTGCCATGTGTCTCCAGCACGCCAGACACGTTATGCTAGCAGCAGGAGCGTTATGCTTCTCCGAGCAGCACATACAATTATGTCTTCACGTTTTCTTGTAATGGTTAACCATCTGTTAAGAAACTTTCCCCCCAAAAAAGTAAAGCTTTTAAAAAATAATTTTAGAAAAGCTTTTAAGTGGTCTCTTCAAATGAAGCCACCAATGACGAATGACCCTTCTTTTACACTTTAAAATCTTTGTAACATAAATCACAGAGCCACACACGCGCATGTAGGACACATAGAAACACACAAACTAATACTTAAAAAGTTTTTAGATGGCAAATGGTAAAAAATAAAAAATAAAAGATGAAAGAAGAGCACTGACCATGTCGGGTCGTCCGGACAAGAGACCCGAAGAGAGAGAGAGAGAGGGCGAGCGAAAGAGGGAGACAAGATCAAGTGTTGGAGTAAGAAATAGACTTCAAATGTTTCAGTGTGTGAGCTCTAATTTGATTGGCTGACTGGGTCTGGTCGAGGGCGGCCATACTTTCAAACAAGGACAGCCTTGCCAAGTCTGGAGACCAGAGTCACTAGGGAGGGGGGGAGTAGAGGGAGAGACCAGGGGAGAGGGGGCAGAGGGAGAGAGAACCAGGGAGGGGGGCAGAGGGAGAGGACCAGGGAGAGGGGAAGAGGGGAGAGACCAGGGGAGAGGGGGACAGAGGGGGAGAAGACCAGGGGAGAGGCGGCAGAGGGAGAGAGACCAGGGGAGAGGGGGCAGAGGGAGAGAGACCAGGCTCTCTCGCCTCTGCCCCTTCTCCCCAAAATATAGATATAGTATTCACATACCTGAACACCCAAATATCTATATACTATAAAAGTTTTATGATGGCAATGGTAAAAAATAAAAAATAAAAGATGAAGAGAAGCACTGACCATGTCGGGTCGTCCGGACAAGAGACCCAAAGAGAGAGAGAGAGAGGGCGAGCGAAAGAGGGAGACAAGATCAAGTGTTGGAGTAAGAAATAGACTTCAAATGTTTCAGTGTGAGAGCTCTAATTTGATTGGCTGACTGGGTCTGGTCGAGGGCGGCCATACTTTCAAACAAGGACAGCCTTGCCAAGTCTGGAGACCAGAGTCACTAGGGAGGGGGGGAGTAGAGGGAGAGACCAGGGGAGAGGGGGCAGAGGGAGAGAGACCAGGGGAGAGGGGGCAGAGGGAGAGAGACCAAAGGGAGAGGGGCAGAGGGGGAAGACCAAGGGGAGAGGGGGCAGAGGGAAGAGAGACCAAGGGGAGAGGGGCAGAGGGAGAGAGACGCCAGGGGAGAGGGGGCAGAGGCTGAAGACCAGGGGAGGAAGGGTGCAGAGGGAAGAGATCAGGGGCGAGGGGCATGATGGGAGGAGAGACCAGGGGAGCAGGGGGGCAGAGGCAGAGGACCAGGCGGGACAGCGGGCAGAGGGAGAGAGACCAGAGGGAGAGGCGTTGGGGCAGAGGGGGAGAAAGAGGGCAGTTGGTGAAGTGAGAGTGAGGAGTGTGGTGCAGAGGAGAGTAGGGGCAGTTGGTGCAGAAGGGGAAGAGCCAGGCGGATGTTGGTGCAGAGGGAGAGGAGGTCAGATGAGGGCCGGCAAGTTGGGCGTAGAGGGAGAGAGAGGGCAGTTGGTGCCACACAGACGGGACAGTATACCAGATGGGGGAGAGAGGAGGCAGGTCCCATGGGGGAGAGAGGGGGCAGTTTGGGGCAGATGGGAGAGGAGGGGCAGTGTGGGGGCAGATGGGAGAGAAGGGGCAGTTGGAGCGTGAGGGGAGGGGGGGTGGGCAGATAGGGGGCAGATGAAGGGGGTGTTGGGG